>JANHFX010153594.1:0-12939 GCA_027560015.1 Chloroceryle amazona
GGAGACTTTCCAGCCCCCCCTGGCTCTGTTGCTGTGTGGGCTGCCCTGGGTGACCCTGCTCTGGCAGGGGGGTTGGATTCATTTGAGGTCTGTTCCAACCCCCACCATTCTATGAGCCTATGATCCTCCCTCTTGCACACCTCTTGACTTGAGCCCCTTTCCTGCTGCTGTGTTATGTGACGGGAAGACATTCCTCCCCTCACCCCTGCTCTGAGTGATCAGGCTGCCAACATGAGAGCAGCACATGCAGATGATTAATCAGCACTTGAGGACTGTATCCTGTGGGTCAGCTGGATTGTCCTTGTGGCTGGAAAAAGCTAGCAGGATGTATGTTGATCTCATAATAATCCTGGTCTGAGTATTATATTGGAGAGCTGGGGTACTGGCCAGAAGAAAGAAGCACTAGGGTGTGTGCATGGAGAGTTATCATGAAAAGTTTATGAAGGTAATCTTTTGTTCAGGTCAAATTAATATTCCTTTTTCTTGTGGTTCACTCATTAAAATTGGGGGAGAGGGGAGAAAGGGGAGGGAAAAAAAGAATCCTGAATTACTGGGTATTTTTGAAAATGCTGTCTGTAGCATTTTGACAGATTTGACACAGGGTTTTACAGAAGGCTTCATTTTGTGAGGGAGATGAGGAAAAGGGACAAAGCTCCTTGAGGAGACCTGGTTATTTTCCTGTTCTGACAATTTGCTGCGTAGCTGCTATTTGTAGAGGAAAAGTCCATCTAACCAGAGCCCTTGAAAACTTTTTGAATGTGATCTTTGGGTGTTGAATGGATTTTTTGGAAGGAAATACTGATGTGCTCAGTGAAGGGGTAAAGCTGAACTTGTGTTTGTGGGGATTGGTCAGAGTGACGGGTCCAGAGGCAGTGGTAGGTGGTGGGCGGTGGGTTATGTGGAGCGTGCTGCTGTGGGGACTGAGGGAACCTCGTGGTGGTGATGTGACGGGGTGCGCAGGAGTTCTCTGGAACAAGGACAGAGCTTCTTGGGCATTTCTGGTGTTCCCAAGACCTAAGGCTGACCCAGTTACTCAGTAGAGATGACCATTTTTAATTGGCAGGTCTGCATTGGCTTGTCAGGACAAGTGATATTAAGCTGGGTCTTCAGCCCTTCTCAGGGATCAGATGATACTACCAATCCTAACAACAAAAAAGAGGTGGTTGTTTTTCTTTTTCTTTATTTTTTTTTTTGCTAGTTAGTCACTTTTTTTTCTCTTGAGGAAATGTTGATGTGTTAAGTTGAAAACTTACCATGACATCTTACCATCTGTTTCTTCTTTTTCAGGGTTGGTTAAAAACTTATGGCTACTTACTTCCATCTGACAGCCAAATGTCTACCTTGCAGTCGGGAAAAGCTGTGCAGACCGCAGTTGCCACTATGCAACAGTTTTATGGGATCCCAGTGACAGGAGTTTTGGACCAGACAACTATTGAGTAAGAATAACGTAGGCTAATTTTGTCTTTCCCTTTCTTAATGCATTGTCGTTTTACCTGGGTAATTATTCCAGCTACCAAAGGTCCTCAGAAAGGGATAAATTTGACAGAGTCCACTAGAGAAGTCTTGATCATGAAAGGGTGTCCCTAATGAAAACATGTGGACAACTGCAGCTTTTCTTTTTGCCAACAATATTTGCAAGTGTGAGGGAAAGCTCTTGTTAAATGTCATTCCTTGTACGTAGATCCCAGTTGCTGGTGTGCAGGGAAAATGTGAATCCTGCGAGCTTCTGAAAGCAGAGAACATCAAGGGTTTCATTTATTTCCATCTCTGTCTGGATCTGGGTGAATATCTGTCTCCTGAAATGGTTTCTAATGTGTATCTTAATTAATTGGAGTCGTGGATCTCTGTAGATGGTATTTGTGAAGATCTGTAGTTCCAAGTTGACGTGAATTGGTGTAGTCTGATGATAATAGTCAAGGCTACATAACTGTCATAGTTGGCATTTGTTGGACATTAGATGTTCTTTGCTGTATGTGATCAGTGTCTGAAAGATACACAAGCATTGGTCTAAATCAACTGTTCTTGGAAGGTTGTTGACTTGAGTCTTCTCTTCAGCATGTACTGTGAAGGGTGGTGTGGAAGTGGTGGCTGTTGCTGCTACCTGACTGGCTTCCCATCATCTCAACTGCCTGTATGTCCTGTATTGGCTGACTGCTGCTTTTGGTCTGGACTAAGGCAGCATCTGTTAACTAAAGCAGAATGCAGATAAGGTCTTACTAATGCTTTCCGGGGGAAAGAAGCATCTCATAGTGAGCAAAAAAGGAGAAAGCACAAATAATAGATGTTGCTTAGGCCCTGCCTGAGAATTTTCCCTTGACCTTACTGCATTCGTAGACCCTTTTAGATGGTTCTCTGCTTAGTTCATCATCTCTCCTTTTCTGTCACTCTGCTGGCAAAAGGGACACGGTAACACAAAAGAAGGGGGCACAAAGTAACTGAGTAGTGTGAAGAATAAAGATATTTGGCTGTATGCTTTTCAGACTGCCAGGAGAAACAGCCCAGACTACAAGAGGAAGAAACAATAGAAACTGGTGAATTAGGGAGGAGGGGATCATCCTGGACTGGGGGGGCCTCTCCATTGAATGTAGTATTCCCTAGGAAAAGCCCCTATCCATTGAAGGACAGAGATAGTCCTCTTTGTTTGCTTTTCAAATTAGCTGAAATTAGCTTTCTAAAGGTGAGGATTTCCATCTGAAATCTCTTTGCCATTAATAACGCAGCTGGTAAGTGAACACTGAATCAGAACCAGAGAGCAAGGTTGTATGTGTGCAGTTGGTCTGTAGAAGCTGGTGGCTGGGATGCTTATGAATTGGAAGGAGGTGGCAGAAGAAGGGGCTACCGTATTGGCATGCTAGGTTGGGAAGTTAGGGAGCTGCTTCTGCTGCCCTGTGGCTGACAGAAGGGAGCAAACTGCTTGTGCGAGTCCCTGCTTTAGGGAGTACAAGAGGAAAGGGAGTTTCACTGGTGCGTGAACACCCAAAAGCTAGTGAGTGAAAAACTTAGGTGAGTGGGTGAGTGAGTGAGTGAGTGAGTGAGTGAAAAACTCTTCTGAAACTGGAGTCTCCAAAGGCCTGAAACCTCAGCTGCAACCAAGAGTGGGTGTGTTTTGCAGGCGTGTTCGACTGCTCTACCTCCATCTGTCCTGAGTCAGTAGGTCCATATGCTGTATGGTGGGGTGGAGCAGGAGTACCCATCTAGAAATTGGATGAAAGTAATAAGAAGACCTAATTGCTGTGAGCAGTGAGCCTGTATTTTGAGTTGGAGCAGTATGTCTGGCAGGGCCTTGCAGGGCTGTCACTTCCTCAAACCTGGTTGTGGAAGCCGAGCGAATTGAGAAGAGCTGACAAGGCAGGCTGGCTTTGAGAGCTCTGAATTACTCGGACATTTGGTAAGCTCTTATTGCATGCAGTCTTTTGAGTTTGCAGTTAGGATTTTTTCTGCCACTTTGGTTAGTGCTCTGTCCCTTCAAAGTGACTTCAGAATCAGTCAGAGTGCAAAGTTGCTATTTTCTATGATTTCTTTGCTAGGCAACAAATTCTGCCTATTCTGTTTACACTTCTAATGGAAGTCTAAATTTTTTCATCTCCTTCCCCACACGTCACCAAATCCTGAGCTTGTTCTTTACTCCAAGAGTGGTACCCAAGTGTGTGAAAGCTACCGTGAAGGTGCTGCTGGTGGGAGTGGGAAATGGGAAAGAAGAACACCGCTGGTGTTTCTCCCTGGTACTGGTCCTGGTTTGAGTGACCTACTCAAAAGGAGGATGGGGTCAGGGTCTGTTCAGCAGGGGGGCTGTCTTGAGGCAGCTGGTTGAGCATATGTAGTTGTCCTGTAAGGAGAGCAGGGGAGAGTATGGAAAATGACTTGCTCATACCCTGCGATTGACTGTGCCTCAGCAAACTCTCTATCTGCCTGCAGCTACTGGATTGGATTGTAATTTTGGTCAGCAGCTGGGCAAGGAGATGGTCTCGGTAGCGTGCCGGGAGAGAAGCCACGCTGGTGCCTAACGCAAGTGCTGTCTTTTTGTCATAATCGATGGCATGGCCATGGAGGGAACTGAGAGATTGTCTTGTGTTGGAGGTGTCTTGTGTGTCTTGCGCTTTGTCTTGAGCCTGTTGTGTAGGTCCCTCACCTTGGGATGTGTGACACATCTTTCAAGATACCACTCCTGCCAGCTCAATAGCAGATGATTGAGTGACAGCTTCCTCTATTTAGGATTGTCTTGTGGAGGGCTTGGAGCCTGAACTGGGGAAAATAGCTGTATCTGGATGTCACCATTTTGGGAAGTTACCTGTTTTCTGCATGCCAGGCAGCTGGAGGAATGTAATAGTCTATGCATAAATAGTGCCGAGTATAAATTTTGATGATCCAGTGTTTATTGGTGCCCTCATTAAAAGGAAAAAACAAAAAAACAGGAAAAGCAACAATAAGTATCTGAATCCTGCTTCAAGTAATTGTGTTTTGTTGTTTCTGATGGGATGGGGTTTTGTAAATCCTCTGGAACACAGAAAAGGTGAGCCAAACTGCTAAGTAGAGAATGGCTGTCAAAAAGTTCAGCTGAAGATTGGCAGCAGCAAGCTACAGCTTTGTGATTATTTTGCCATAGATCTGCCCTGCTGAGAAAAGAAGAGGTGACTGGACATGTGCCCTGGCCCATGTGATTATGGCCCAGGGCCTGTATGTCTGGGAAGTAAGTTGAGTTGGGGAACTGATCCAGATAAACATTCTCTGCTTGACCTTAGCCCAGGCTGGTGACAGCTTGGGTGCTGCCCAGCTCTAACCAGGTAGTTAGCCTTTTTTCCTGGGCCTGTTTCAGAATGGGTGTAGCTGAGCTCTGGACTCAGCTGTGGGAGAATATGGGGGTTCAGACAGGCCTAAGTGTAATGAGGTTGCCTGAGGAGTTGGGCAGCCCTGGATAGCAAAAGTCTATTGGAAGCTCTTCAAATGCTGATACTTAGCTTTGGCTAAGAAGCCCATAAATCCCAGTGTGCCAGTATAGCAGCTTCCCACTGGAACAGCCCCATGCCCTGCCCTGCATCCCTGTGGTGTGATGGAGCTGGCACAGAGGCAGGGAATTTGCCTGTCTTTGAGGGAACGAACTTTTGGTCGGGTCTTTGTGCAGTTCTGATTGGCTTTGATGGCACGGGACTGATCTGTGTGGGGGCTGATGTCCTCCAGCCTGCTCGGCATAGGGTGGGTGTTGGGAGGGGACAGCCGGGGTTCGTACTCGAAACATGTTGGAGGTGTGAGGGACTTGGCTAGTGTGGAAGGTCCAGGTGACTTTTCCTCCACACCTAGGTTGGTTTGGTAGCACTCCCCCTACCTTTTTGTCTTCTAGATGATACTAGTAAAGATAAACCAGGTCAGTTTCTGGCTGTAATCAGGCCCTGCTGTTGGTGATGCTCAGAATATTCAAGTTCTCATGAAGCTCAAGAGATGAAAGCCTAATTCACACTATAGTTTGTATAAGGTTATGCTCAAAACTCTGTTAGATCTTGTGACTGTAGGGTGTTTTTACAAAAATACTTAGGAAATATTTAGGAGGATATGGGCTGCAGGAAGCCTGATGTCTCCCTAGCAAAGTGGTGGAAGCAATGCAAAAGAGCACAAAGGACACTCGGAAAAACACAGCGTATTGAAGTTGAATTAATTTGGCTTTTCTGAAAGCAAAGCTTAGATGTACTGCTTTTCTTTGAAGGTGGCAGCAGTTGTGTGGGCAAGACGGATCTATTTCCACGGGTCGCTTAGATTTTTGAAAGACATACTGTACTGATAAATGTAATAAAAGTGGGGAAGACCTGTGCTACCTTTAGATACACAGCTTGGGTTCTTGTCAGGTATATGTATAACAGCTCTCATTTGCTCTCTTCTTGGTGGGGAGATGACAAATGATTGCAGTGAAATTTGTCAGCACATGTAGTTTTTACATTTAGCAAGTGGATTAAGGAAGAGGTGGCTGTTCGGTTGCCTGAACTGGGAGCACGTCTATGTGCTGTGAAACAGTGTTCTTGGGAGGCTGTGCAAGGTGAAGGGTCTGTTTATTTTTTACTTAAAAGGTGTCCTGGAGAGAAGCCTTTTAAACCATCTACTGGTGATGGGAAGACACTCCCTTCCTGAAGGCGTGTGGCTAGTATTTTTTGATAGTTAAGGTATACATTCTTTAAGCTCAAGCATGTGGGCACACGTGGGGGGCTTCCCATTGGCTGGCTGCAGTCAGTGGAGAAATGTCTGCATTTGGAGGCCAAAAGCTGTCCCTTCAAGTGGCCAGGGATGTGTCGGAAGTCTTACTGAGGCCAGGGGAGAGATTTTGGTGTCCTGTGTGAGAAATCTGCCAGGATTGACTATGATGAGCTTCTCGTGTGTGACCAAGCAGTGGTATCTTTCTTCATCCCACGTCACACAGTAGGTCATTAAGGCATCGTGTCACAGCGGGCACTGGCCTTGGCCATCAGAGTACGTGGTACAAATGCACAAAGTGCCTGAAGACTGCCAGTGGCAATGTCCCCTGCAGGAGGCTGAGGGCAGTGCTGGTGGGAGGCCGTGGCCAGAGACTGCTTGCGTTGTTCCTGGGCTCTGGTCTCTTGTTCTGAGCTGCACTGCAAAATACTGAAGAATGTGACCGGGATGGAAAGTTGCTGTGCAGGGACCTTTGAAGACCAGTACCTGGAGTTACTCTGTTTCTGTCCCTTCTCCTTTTTCCCCTGCTGCCGCATGCAGTGATGGGCAGATTTGCTCCTCCATAAGCCCATTCTGACTTCTCTGGAGTGTGCCCACACCAACAAGCAGGATAGGGTTCTCCTTGTTAGAAAGTCATTATTTAGACTGGACGGGGCCTCTTGAGATCATCTACTCTAACCCTCTGCTCAAACAGGGACAGCTAGAGCGGGTTGCCCGGGACCATGTCCAGTTGAGTTTTGAATACCTTCATGGATGGAGACTCTGCTATGTCTCTGGGAAACCTGCATCAGCATTTGACCACCCTCAAGCTGGTGCAAGTAATAAACAGAAGATCCATTAAGGCTGGAGGTAAAGGTGGTAGGGAGGAGAACTGACTCCATGCAAGGCACAGCATCCTTTGCTCTTCTGTTTCACCTGGCCATAGAACCAAGAGTTTCCCGTATCGTGAGTGACATCAAAAGAGTCAAGGGTTATGGGTCGAACCTAACCAAATCTGATGACTACGACCCACAGATTGGAGTGTTCCGTTCTGGTTGTTACAAGTGGAAGTTGTTATCTGGGAGGGTTGTGTTTGCACTTGTTCAGTCTTATCTAGTGAGTTATGAATTGAAGGGTGTTTTATGGGCACAGAAGCACTTTAACAAAGGGAGGGTGGGTAGTTTCAGGAGAGTTCGATCCAAGTGCACCTGCAGTTTTGATCAGGGTCTCTTTTTGTGGCATTGTCATAATTAAGCCTTTGTCAATCATACGGGCTGCCTGATCTGTTATCTGTGTTTCCAGAAGGAAAAATTAATTCTTTTTGATGTGCTGAGGTGTGTGGATTGCCAGCAGAGGTGGGGTGTACAGCTCTGTGTAAAGAGGGCAAACCCAAGAGAGGGAAGACTGAGCCCTTCTTGGTGTCTGCACTGGCCATCCCTCAGAGGTAGAACTCACCCCTTGAGTTCCTTTGAATTTCTTTTCCAAACTCTTTGTTAGCCTGCTTTTTCTTTCCTTCCAGGTGGATGAAGAAGCCTCGATGTGGAGTTCCAGACCATCCCCACCTACGCCGTAGCCGGAGGAAAAAGCGGTACGCACTAACTGGACAAAAGTGGAGGCAGAAGCATATAACCTACAGGTATAGCCCCTTCCCTGCCCCTTTTTGTTTGAGGAAAAAACCTGGTCTGTACTCGTTTAGGATGCACATTTTGTAAGTACTTTTAAAAACTGTATTTTCCCTGTAATGCCCCGTTGAGGCTTTCGATCTTAGAGCATGGAGGAGGGGAATCCTTTGAGAGAACTGGAGTAACTCAAGAGTCTATTCTCAACTGAAAACAACCGATCAGTAAAAATGCCTAAATCTCAGCCATCAGCTGTGTAATTTTGGCAGGAAAATCCTAGTAAGCACCTTTCTGTTCCTTCAGATATCTAAGGCTCTAGTCCTTAGTTGTCTTCTTTAACCAAACCATTAAAGCAGAAGGAACATCATTGTCCAAAGTCATGATGCTTTCTCCTGCTACTCATTTGCAACATTTTACTGAATATTTATTTTTGCAGAGGTTTTACTTATGCTCATGTAGTAGAACTCTTGCTTTTGTCCAGACTCAGACCTGCTGAAGTGGCCTACAGGTGTCAAAGGAGTATCACGTAGTGACAGTTATGTCCCACAGAAGTGTTTGAGTCATTTAGGCTCTTAGCTTTTGAAATGCAATTGCTGAATGATGTCAGTGGAAGTTTCTGACAAGAAGAATGCCACTTCAAAATAAAACTAAGCCCCTCTTCAGCTGAAAGTATGGCCTTTTGTCTTTAGAGAGAGGAAGGAGGTTGCAGAAGAGGAATGTAAGGAGAAGATATGGGTGAGCAATACAGAGAGAGGTAGAAATATCAGTGACCAGCACAGGGAACGTGCCAGAATATGTAGGAAGAAATATGATGATGTGATGGGAAATAGAATTAGGTGCTGGGGCACACTTGCTTCTGCTGAGAGCTCTGAGAAAGATGGAGGAGGATACCTCAGGTAGTAAGGAGGGACTGCAGAGACTGGAAGAGGGATTAGTTCTGGGGACTAGTTCAAAGTTTCTACCAATAATCATAGAATGGTTCAGGTTGGAAGGGACCTTAAAGATCATCCAGTTCCAACCCTGCCATGGCAGGGACACCTCCCACTAGAGCAGGTTGCTCAAAGCCTCCTCCAACCTGGCCTATTGTTCCTTTAACTCAGATTGTGAATGGACACCTTCTGTATCTGAAGATCTGAGAGTCAGATCCTTCTTCCGACCTTGTCTGGACCTGAAGGAAAGCTGGTATATAATCATATAAATAAAACATCTGTTAAGTGTATAACCAGAGGAAGCAGGTTGGCAGATGGCTTCATTTCTGCCATTGTCAAACTAGTAGTAGTTTCACTTTCCAGTTTCAGTATCTGCAGCGTGCCATTCCAGTGACACATACTGGTTTTACCACTGATACATTACAGTGTCTTTTATCTGTCAATCAATTATATTAAATTGAATCAGTTTCATTAGAGTAAAAGTTTTTTTCCGTGCCATAGTTATTTCATACTCCCCAAGCTAAGTTTAATAAGTCTTGAGTCTATTATATACACACACAAAAACCATCCCACGAGCAGCACTTTTTAGTCTGAAGTTTACAACGCTGCAATTAAACTCTTCCACTTCCCCCAAACCAACAAAACCAAAAAAGCCCCACAAAAAAACCCAAACCCCAAAACAAAACCAAAAACACCTTTGTATCATCAGCTATCATGGATTGGCTTGAAAACTGTCAGGGCCATCACTCCTGGAAGCTCTTAAGTATTTTGAGTAGTCCTGAGAATGTGATGTAAGGAAGGCTGTATGTTCTGCAAGGTTTGATTCTCAAAAAGAATTTTAATAGGGTTTTTTTTCATATACTGGATTTCATTTTAGCATGGTATTTTCAGACAAAATCTGAAGTAATTTACATTTTTAAATGAAGTTACTTAGCTGCCTATACCAGGATTTGAAAGGTGGTCGGGTTTTTAGGAAGCGATGTGAGATTGGTGAAAGTATTGGGAAGATTCTTATTAATAAATGTGGACTTCGGATCAGCAAAAAATAAAGATCCTTTGGAAATGGAAACAGTAGATGTGGAATTATAATAAGAAGTCTTGAATCCATTCTGCAGATTTAAACCACCCTTCTTTCTCATTCACAGTGTACACAACTATACCCCCAAGGTTGGAGAGATTGATACAAGGAGAGCCATTCGTCAGGCATTTGATGTTTGGCAGAGAGTGACACCGCTTACCTTCGAAGAGGTCCCTTACCATGAAATTAAAAATGACAGAAAGGAGGCAGATATTATGATATTTTTTGCTTCTGGTTTCCATGGAGACAGTTCTCCGTTTGATGGAGAAGGTGGATTTCTAGCTCACGCTTACTTTCCTGGACCAGGAATAGGAGGAGATACTCACTTCGATTCAGACGAACCATGGACCCTGGGAAATTCAAATCATGATGGTAAGAGCACAGGTCATTTTTCAGAACAAGGATAAGTTGAACATAGACACCTTGACAGGCTTTTCAAGCGTAAAGTATTTGGCTAATGGAGCTTTCACCTCCTGTTTTAAACTCCTGTTTATTCATGGGTAAATAATTCTTGTTAGTAAGTTTGTGACTCTGCGTGCCTCTGCACACACGTGTGAATGTTAAGAGTGAACAGAAGTGTGTTTCTGCTGGATTTTTACATCTCTCAAGGTCTGCACCATAGTTGCTACAGAAACCATGGCTCTGGGAGGGAAAAGGGGAAGAAGAGAGTGTTGAAAATATGCTCTGTGCCTCATGGAATGCTTAAAGAGGGCAATTAGAGTTGTAATGAGGAACAGAAAGTTCAGAGTGTGAAGATATTTGAATGTCAAGTTGTTTTGATCCGTATTTGTTGTCCCACAGTCTTAGTATGGTCATAAGTCCTCCCATCAGCGATTGGGGCTGACTAATTTTTTAAAGAAGTCTGATGATTAGGACGACCATTTGTGTGATATTAAACAATGAAGAGTTTCTGCATCTTTCTGTCTTTATCTTACTTTAATGGCAACACTTCCTGATCTATTTTCAAACCTTTGACTGAGGATAGCAATGACTTCTAAAGTTTAAGTTGGAAAACCCCAGAATTTTACAGTCACCTCACAAAATACCACTCCAATTTCCACAGATTTAGTGGTTTGGGAAGGACAACACATCTTTACACCTTTAGGGATTCAAAATCACAATTGGAAGCATTTTAGGAGGATTAGAAATGTACTTCAAATGTAAATATGGCTTGATTTTTTTAAATAGTGTGAAAACACAGCAGCATTGATATGGCCATGATGTCTAAGGACATAGGCAGAGCTAATGTCTTTCATTAGACCAAAATGTGTAGTTTGAAAAGGAGAAAGCTTCCAGGCATGCAAGCCACCTTCAGGGCTGACCTAAAAGTGACAGTTTTCAGAATGGAATGCAGATTAAGAAAATCCCTCAGAGTTTTGAGTCGGTATCTATCAGACCATCTCTGGAAGGAAATGGAGCTGGCAATTCGATGTGGGGATGCTAATTTGTAGGAAAGCAGAAAGGATATATATTTGTCTTCTCAGGGAAAGACAGGTAGGGTTCATGATGTGTTTAAATGACTGGCTTAGATGTATGCAGAGAAGGAGATAGATTACAGCCTGTGGGATGTGGAGGGGGGACAGTGTGGGAGGTTATGGTGTGGCAGAGAAGCAGTGTCTTGCTATCTTGAAATGCTGTTGATTTTTCTTCCTAGGTTTGTGTCTGGGGGTTTTTTATAGTTTCTAGGTTTCCCTTGAGGATCAGGATTCGCAGAGACCAAGTGATGAAGTTCTGAGAGCTGCTTTTGCAGCAGTTGGGTGGGTTTGTGCTTTATGGGTGGTCTGTGTGAGTTCCATCTAGTTATAGTTATTTGATCTCAGCTATGGGATGTGAGGCTTGTGTGCTGAATATATGCTTACCTTCCCAGGTAAGCCCATGTATGAGACCTGGGCGTGCTGGTGTCTGGGATAGAAGCTCCTTAGAGGAAGGTGGAAGGGAAAGTTCTGACAAGTTGTTCTTGTTTCTCTTTCCACACAAAAAGCTTCCTTCTGATGATAAGCTTAGCAAGGTTGGGCAGCAGCTTAAAGACTGTCAGGGATGGCTCTGGGGAAAACTTTCCACTGGGTAGGATATTCTGAGATACATTCTCACATTTTTGTGGTTGTTGTGCATTTTTTTAATAGTTTTTAGGATGGTTGTTTGAGAACGATGTATGCAATGAGTAGAGGGTCACTTTTTGTTACAAAAAGCTCTTTCTTACGCAGCATCCACGTGGATCTTCCAAAACCATGATGTATTTCTCTCGTGCGCTGAGTGACTGTTGTGACTTGTGTCCTTAAAGTGCATGTAACTGGTATTTGAGAGGGTGATGTGCACTCGTGAGTATAGTCAGAGCAGTGCAGATGTGGTAAATGCAAGGAATTTGGTCTTGCCCATGTTCTCAGCCTTGGTGTACAAATGTGAACATGTCCTCTCTCCTCAGTGGATGATACAGACCATTTTAGGAAGGTCCTTCTGTCTAGTTTCACAATTTCTAGCCAGTGAAGCTCTCACTAGCTCCAGGTTCTCACTTTTGATGTATTGTACTTGAAATGCTGTTAGCAGATCTTAAAGGGTTACTTCTTGGTCAGAGGTTTCCTGCAATGCGATCGGTTCACTGCCTCTTTTTTTCATTGGAAATAAAGTGTTAACAAGGACAGTACTATCAGGAAGTATATCTTCAGACATGGTCTCGGTCATCCTTGTGATATGCATTTTGGGGCAATGGGGATATTCGTTATGGAACTGAAGACATTTCACAGTGAAAGAGGGAAAATACCCTACTAGTAGATGAGTAGCAGAGCTCTCATTTATTCACATGCAAAGAAAGGAACTGATTTGGCCATTCAGCTTCCATGCTGTGATTATAGAAATCTTGAAATAGCTGTGAAGTAACAATCTGTACATCAACCTGCAAAATACCACCGTGTAAAAGGTTCCATTCCTGATGAGAATGTGTATTAGTTGAAGGGGAAATTGGCACAGTCTGCCTCAAAGCTCTCCTAGCCTTGCAACAATTGGAGAGAGAAATCTCTGGTCAACAGATCAGGATGGTGAAACTGGCACTCTAGGTCCTTAGAATATTTGGCTGATCTGTTTAGTCCATATAGAATCATAGAATAGATTGGGTTGGAAAAGACCTCCAAGATCATCAAGTCCAACCCCTGATCCAACTCCAATT
>JANHFX010153595.1:0-12938 GCA_027560015.1 Chloroceryle amazona
AGGTCTCACCAGTGCAGAGTAGAGGGGGAGAAGAACCTCCCTTGATCTGCTGGACATGCTCTTCTTAATGCACCCCAAGATGCCATTGGCCTTCCTGGCCAAAAGGGCACATTGCGGTTCCATGTTATACAGTAAGTGTTACTGAGTTTTCCAAGCAAGGCAAGAAGTTGTCTTTCTTAGGCAGCCTCAAAGGCAGACAGAAATTAACAAAACTTCTACCAGACAGCAGGACTCCCACTAAAAAAGGCGCATGGTGAATCTGTGTTCCTCACCTCATGAAGAAAGACAAATTCTTTACAACGATCTCCTCCAATAATGAATGGCTGCAATTTTAATATCTACTGAGCTCATGCCCATTTCATTAATCTAAGAATAGGTCATGGTCTAAAGCTGAACAATTAATGGTTCTTCTAATCTGGTGATGAAAAGCAAACCAAACAAATTCTGAATCAGTGAGAAGTATTCCAGAAAAGTGAAACCCTTTGAAGGCAGGAGATGGGATGTCTAGTGGAGTTATTCATCTTTCAACAAGCAACAACAATGAACAGGTAGTTATATAGTACAGGCAAACTGTGAAATTTGCAATCTAGTAGATAGTGGTTATCTCCGGGAACAGGAAGACAGGACATCTCAAGGCATTTGAGTATGCTGAACAGACAAGAATTGGTTTTGTGGCAAGAATAAGAATTTTAGGCTTTAAATCACTAAAAGAACACAGTGATGAAGATGAGAAGATGAAGTAAATGACCACCAGAGGTCATTAAAGACCACTGGAGGAAGAAAAGACCCTAACCCAAATTTTATTACACATTCTTGGACTATGTAAATGAATTCCAGGAATCCATTAGGATAAGAATGCCCTTTTTTAAGAAATATAATGAATATGTATGCTTATCCTGCATATAAACTATGTACCTAGTTTGCATTGGTACATACATTTGGAGGAATGATCTCCTGTGCATCTGGTGTTGAAAAATAAAGAATGCCTGCTTAATTACTTCAGTTATTGAGTTTTTCACTGCATCAACTTGTTTCTGATATGAGTAAAGAGAAAATTATTTATTCTAGCCACCTTATTCTATGGCATTATTAAAAAAAAAAAAATCAATAATCTGAGATTTCTAGAGAAAAAATTTCAATGTCGATATTTCAAGAAAAATGTGACATTTCCAGAACCCTGATTATCTTTGTAATTAGTCAGAAATATTCTCTGAATATACCACAATTTATATATATTTGCAGTTATGCCAGAATTCATTTTTTTCCCTATAATTAATCATGTTTTTCACCACAACTGACTTTGTTTATACTAATTAAATAGATTGTAGGTTAAAGAAACATATTTTTACTGTTATCTATTACACAATACATGAAGACCAAAGTGTCATATTAATAAATACTTAAAAACAAATTGGAAAACATGTGAAAACTCTTTCCCATGACTTTTTCCTATCACAACATAAAACAGTAGGCTGAAAACCTTTATCCAAAGGCATTACCAAAAAAAATTTATAAATTATGCTACTGACATGAGTGACCCGGAGTTAAACCCACAGGGCAACCTCAGGTTTTCCTAAATAACAAATATCTAACTATTCTTAGGAGGTTAGCTGATCACTAAGGGCCTTAAATTCAAAATTTCCTAGTAGAACAGTACAAATGAGATGAGAAGTATTTTTATACACAAACATGTTTTCTTAATTGGTTTGGGTTTGGTTTTTTTTTTACTTGAGATATGTTCTGAAGGAGACCCTCCCTGCAATTCTGAAAACCTATCCCAAACATATTCTGTATTGCATACTCTAGCAGAGTCATGGTGAGTTCACAGAAATTATGCATCATGCTGCTTAAACATTCATGGAAGTTTTAGAAAAGAAAAAATTAAAAAAAAGTTTGAGAAAACTGCATTACATACTATTAAATGGATTAATATCAGTGAACATCACGCCATAGACTTGTACGGTTGAGAACTTGTGGAGACAAAGTGAGGAAGAACTAAGCATCAGCAAGGTTTGTATACCAGGACTTATAACAAAACCCAGGAGAATGGCAGGCCCTTGCTCTGGAAGATAATCAGCCACAGGTTTTGGGAATCAAGCCAGAAGCCAGACTCCTATTTGCCCCATTCAAAAATTCTCTTAGGCCAGAAGAAAATGAGGGATGGGTTTAAATTGAAGCTTATTTTTCAGACAGAAAGTTTTTAAGATTGAGAGGTACAGAAAATATCTGACAGTATTGGTTGTGCTGAAGGCCAGTAGTTAAGGCCATAAGTTAAGGCCAGTAGGCATTCAGGCACAAGTGGTGTTCTTCAGGGCTCGGTACTGGGGCCTGTTCTGTATAACAACTTTATCAGTGACCTAGATGAGGGGATAGAATACACGCTCAGTAAGTTTGCTGATGATATAAAGCTGGGTGGGAGTGTTGATTTGCTTGAGGTAGGAAGTCTCTGCAGAGGGATCTGGATAGGATGGATCAATGGGCTCTGGTCAAAGGTCTGTGGTTCAACAAGGCCAAGTGTCAGGTCCTGCACTTGGGTCACAACAATCCCAGACAACATTACAGGCTTAAGGAAGAATGGCTGGAAAGCTGCCTGGCAGAAAAAGACCTGGGGGTGCTGGTTGACAACTATATTAACAGGAACCAGCGGTGTGCTCAGGTGGCCAGGAAGGCCAACAGCATCCTGGCCTGCATGAGAACTACTGTGACCAGCAGGAATAAGGAAGTGATCATGCCCCTGCACTGGTGAGGTTGCACCTCAAATACAGTGTTAGTTTTTGGGCATCTTGCTACAAGAAAGACTGAGGTGCTAAAGCACTTCCAAAGAAGGTCAAAGAAGTTGGTGAGGGATCTATAGAACAAGTCTTATGAGAAGCAGTTGAGGGAACTGGCATTGTTTAGCCTGGAGAAAAGGAGGTTCAGGAGAGACCTTATCTCTCTCTTACAACTACCTGAAAGGAGGTTGTAGTGAGGTGGGGGTTGGTCTTTTCTCCTAGGTAGTAAGTGGTAAGACAAGAGGAAATGGCTTCAAGTTGCACCAGACAAGATTTAGGTTGCCACTAGGAAAAACTTCTTAAATGAAACAGTTGTTAAGCACTGGAACAGGCTGCCCAGTGATGAGATGGAGACACCACCCCTGGAGGTAGTTAAAAGACATGTAGATGAGGTGCTTAGAGACATGGATTAATGGTGGGACTGGAATTATTAGGTTAATGGTTGGACTCAATGATCTTAAAGGTCTTTTCCAACTGAAACAATTCTATGATTATATATAAAAAAATTACTATCCTCAAAGAAGCTGTAGGACAATGCTGTATCCTTTGAAGTGGGTTAGAACAGTCCATTGTTGAGTTAGGTGAAGCTGTATTTTTCTTTCAGAGAACTGGTAGTAAAAACTTCTTAAGAAATGCTATATGGGGATAGTTGTGGCCCTGAAATGCCCCAGCTCACATGAACTTAACCAAAATCCACCACGACTCCCAATGTACATATGGTATTTAACAGAAAATTGTGGCTTATGTAAATTCCTCTTCGGTTTCTCTTGAAATTCTAAGGAACTGTAGAGATCCAGAAAGATTCTGATATATTTTGTAATAAAAAGTAATACAAAATGTTAGTGCTGGCTAGAACAATGAATATTTGGCATGTGTGGACATACTCCTTAAAAGACATGTCTATTTCCTTCAGGTCATTTCATTAATGAGTTCAGTTGATAAGCATTATCCTGGCTCAGAGAGAAAGAAAAAAATCAGACAGCAACAAAACTTCAAAACCAGCCATCTTGTGTTGTCAAGTTTCATTTTTCTCAATAAACCAAGGCTTTCACAATCATTCAAGGAATTATTTTACTTGAGCATTCTTAACTAATCATTAAAGTATCGTACGGCAAGTGTGATGGAAAGAGCTTCACAAATCCCAATATTTACGAAAATGGTAGATCAGAGCTAGGCTATTAGAAGTCAGAATAACAATAGGGTTCTCAAGAAAGCAATACAGACTTACACTTTGTGGCCACACACTTGCTGAAATGATAACTTCTCGAAGAGAAAATTCCACCCAGTAAAGTTATATTTACCTATCAGGAGCAGCAAGAAGTTTTCAGTTTATCTGGATCTTAACAAACTGTTCTTGTGAATTAAAAAAAAAAGCAGAAAGCCCAGTTCTATTAACCAGTTAGAGTAAGAAATGCAGAAATGAACTCAAGAACATTTTTCCAGGTATCATTCTTAAGACTGTTTAGGAAACAGTCTTTTTTAATGTGTTGAAACAAACTCATATATTGTTTGGTAATCATTTAGATGCTGTCCACTCTTATATGTCCTTTCTCATATAACTCGATATGCCTCTGTCATTCACAATGTGAAAGCTCATATTCTTTTAATACAGATAGGTTTCAAGTGGAATTACTTGACACTGGTAAGGAAGACACATACATCACAAACGTGTATAGCATATATATTTTGTTACCAGCTCTTTTGTTAAAATGAGAGAAAGAAAAAGAAAGAATCTGGAAATCACTTCACAGACTCTCACATGAAAGGAGGGTTCAGGAGTATGAGTGTATTATTAATTCTTGTATCAGGCAGAACAGCTATATCCATATGCATTCTCACACCTTTTTCTTCCATTAACCTTAAGCATTTCTGCTCTTCCACTTTCTTCAGAGAAAGGCAACATTTATGCCTTTTGATGTGGTCATTTTTCTTTTTTAGCTTAATAAAACAGTGGGAAACTCATACTATTCAAATACAGTCCCATGTATTAACTCCTTTGGCAAATGTTCATAGCTCCTGCCTCTGAAAGTCAGTGTTCTTTTTTATTTCCACCAATATGAACCAATGCACTTTTGCGTTCATACGACACACAGTTAAGCATCACTAATAGCTTTGGAAAAACAATACAGGAATAATTTGAGTTGTAATGTATTTCTTCTATTCTTCTTTGTAGCCCTCCACCACTTTCAATTGCTGTTAAGCATATGCTACAATTATGTCTACTAGCAGAAAATTTGATCACAACTTTTATGCTTATTATTTTTATATTATAATAATAATAACTCTTGGTGTTCTGTATCAAATACTGATTCTGAAGGCAATCATAGTCATCCTGCGATATAGTAGTGATCCTGACAGGAAGACCCCAGCCCATCAGGGAGTCTGTGACCCACATTAATAGCTAACCTGTGTAAACCCACACTATGCTGCATGTACACTGTGGCCTTCAGGCCTGTCTTGTGCTGCACAAATCCCTTGGTATCAGGATAAAGTCATATAGCACATTGCAACAGAGGAGCTCACAGGCATCTCCCACTGGCTACCAGTGGTGGTCTTGCTTTGTCTACAAGTTCTCCAAGAAGTTCCTCTGTGAACAGCATTTTTGTTTTGACTGTAAAAATGATAGAGTTGTTTCATCTTAATAAAATGCTGTAATAGCTCAAGTGACTGAAAGATGAGTCCCCCTGCTATGAATGGGGACTGCATGGTATGCTGTGCATGGGTCAGAGTCCTTTCAATGCTACAACAGCCAGGAGTCCCAGCATACAAAGGGACATTATCTTATCTATGCTATTTGCATCTTATAATGTTATTTCTAATAAGCAGTGTTTTAAATTATACCTTATGTAGTCTAAGTGCCTTTCTTACTGGGATCATGACAGATTAGAACCTCCTGGTACGAAACAGATAATGGGTTAAAAGCCAGGTGGAAGACACCAGCTTCATTCAGCTGATACAACTGACAGTTTGTTCATGGACGCACTCATAAAACAGACATCAGCAGCAAATTGGGGTTTATTACAACCAAGTTGCCCAGCATTCCTGACCAAATACAAGTCTGGATGTTTGTTGGGTATAGAATTACTACACAACTAATTCCTAAACCTTAAGGAAAGATGAACCAAAATGAGCATACTCTCACTTATAAAGCATATACCTCACACAAAAGAGTGACAAAGATATCACTCACCCAAGAGGTGAAAGTAGAGGATCTTGACATTCGTTCCCTAACTTTATTTAGAAAAAGAGAAAATTATGCATTGACTGATAGCAAATGAACTTTGGACTTATAGAAGCATATTTTTTTCACACCATTCAAAAAGGACCTAGGGCTAAAATAGTGGAGAAACATCTGAAAATGAATAGAATTTGCAGTTAAAGGACACTTTAGGAGAAGCAATGATTATTACAATGTCTATACTTCATTGTTGTCATCCTTATTTGCAGACTTTGCTATGAGCAGCAGTTCCAGGAGAAGCCCAGGGGAAATGTAGTGATTCAGTACCTTTGAATTGAAGCCCTTTCTGTTGACTCTGTTAATTGCACTGTGAAAATATATATTCATTGTTGACAGATTCTTAATTTTGCTTTATCAGAAAATACTTTATAAGTGATAAATACATTGTATCCAAATCCTCTGCAATGGAAATTATAAGAAAGATTATTGAGATACCTTCCTAGAAAGACCTAATAAAAATTATTAATTTATGTTTTCACCCTCAGGATAACTCATTACCATGGATAATGATTTCAAAGACCAGATATTGTTACAGAGATGAACAAAAAGTTTTTTATATAGATGTTCTAAGCAACAAATATAATTTGTAAAATTCATCCCATATTCATGCATCACTGCTGACGAAGGCCATTTTGCTGTCATTGCTAGAGCAGAACAGAATAAATGTTAAGTACAGTACTCAGCTGTTATAAACAAGTAGCAGCAGAAAAACTGCATGTGTTTATTCTGTGTGCACTGTTGATTACCCTTCATGGAGTCTTCTGCTGTGCAATTAAACCTTTAATTAACCAGACCTAGTCCTTGGATGTGTGTGTGAAGTAACACTGTATACCAATTTGTAAAACAGAGCAAATACAAATATACAGTAGATTCTCCAGTAAAGGCCGAAGAAAGGCATCACATTGTCATGGTTTAGACCAAGCCTGGAGCTGAGCACCACGTGGCCATTCGCTCACCGCACACATACCCAGCCCCCTTCCCAAATGTGAAGGAGAACAGAGAGAAAAAAAGGGAAAACACTGTGGCTTAATATAATGAGGATTTAACAGAACAAGCACAAAAGAAGATGTAACAACAATAACAACAAAAATAGTAATTAAACAATATATAAAGCAAGTGATATAAACCACACAGACTGCACCAGCTCTGCACAAACAGTGCTGCCAAAGACCTGCAAAACCCCAGCCACTGACTAAACCCACGCTTTGCCTGGCCTACCCCTGCCCTTATACAGCCAGTGTGACATCAATATGATATGGTATAACCTCTTGGCAGATTCGGTTGTCTATTCTGGCTGTGGCCTTCTCCAAGCTCCTGGTGAAAATTAACCCTACCCTATCCAAACCCAGGACACATGTTTAGGAAATAATCACAGATCCACCTTCAAAGCCAGGGACTGAATGTTGACAAATTTGTTTATCAGAAGGCATCTGCTTTATAGCCTTTATGAACTTTTCTATTCAAAATATTACTCAAAATTAATTGACAAAATAAAATAAATACTGATTAAGATAAATGTCTTTAAAATAATCACTGGCCTCTTTTGAAGGCAGAAAAAATCAAAAGTATGTTTTCATTGGTAATGATTTCCACATCCTAGTATTTTCTTTCTTGTGCTATTTAAAGAATGAGACACTCAAAGGTGACTTGTCTGCTTGCATTAGTTTACCTATATTGTGTTGTACAATGGGGCACCAAGAGAGCTAAAGCCCACCATCTTTTTATTTAACGATCTTTTACCATATTGAAATTAAACACACATTTTCTAAAGGTAAGATCCTGCTGTGCATGTAAATCAGTTTCTTGCACATGCATTTGACTATGTATATACATACCTAGCAATTTGCCTACGATTACCCAAACTACATGCACAGTCATGGTAGAGCTGGCACTGAGATGTTTATTGTTTACTGAATTTTGTCACACTGTGATTTTGAAATACCAAATTAAATATTTCTAAGTTCTTGAGCTTTTTAGTAATACTTGGCAAATGACTGAGGTTTTTTTCATGGTAGTGAAACCACACGAACCTTGTGTGGTTACCTAGTGACTTGCCTTTAACAAAGTGTAAACAATGCTATAGTCTTTTATTTATCTACACAGAGACCAAACGGAGCGATAACATAGAATTGCAGCACCTGCTCCACCTAAGCTTCAACACAGAAAGATTTTTCCAGATTGTAAACCATTTCTGCATTTTCCTTTAACAAATTCTTGTCCATTTGGTGTCATAGCATTTGGACATGAGATTTGTGATGGATTTGGCCAGTATGGTTGAAACTATATTTTAGACTCAGCGGATCCAAGAAAGATTTACTCAATAGTATATATTTTTCCTTTCCAGCTCTCTAAAATAATCAATTCCTTTAACTGAAAAGGTGTCCATGGAAGTTTCACGTTTTAGCAAAAATTAAATTAGTGGCTTTTTAACGTCACCATGAAAGCTTTCCTATTTTAAATTTGCCATATTTCCATCTTATCTTACAAATCTTAGAAATGCATTAAAGTTGACTTCTGAATATTATATTGACTTTCAATTTCATGAATTTATCTCTAAATTAAAAAGTCAAATTAGAAAAATTATTATGACAATAGGTCCTGATTGTAATTTTATATTAATGTTAAATATTAGAATGTTTCCGAAATCAGGAGATGTCTGATAAGCACAGAAGCCATGTCAAGGTTTCGGGCATATTAGGTCTTTGAAATATTTGCATTCTTTAATCATATGCAAAATTCCTTAGTCATTCTGTTGTTCTTCACCTGTTGATGATCTCTGGTTTCTTGGGGGGGGTTGTGTGTGTATTTGGGTTTGTGCAGTTTGTTTTTATCCTGGTGAGGCTCAATGGTATTAACAATATCAGAATGAATTTTTTGAAAGTAAAAAAAAAAAAATTGCAGAAACTAGAGAACAGTGATTGAAATGGTTGACAAAACAAAGGACAGGACTAGAGTATCCACACTTGCAGCTAAATATCCAATGTAAACTGAAGTTTCATATGTGTCCTTTATACCTGATATGTAGATACTGAGACACAGAAGATAATGCTATTTCTTACCACACTAATATGGATTATTAGGTAGTCCATATTCTCTATATATTCATCAATTTGTGGTTTTATACTAAAGAAAGGATATTTGTCAACCCTACTCTTTTTTAGCAGGAGTGAAGCAGTTATATTTTCATTTAGGCTTGGTCATTGCCAGGTTTAACAAAATTATACAATCGTCTCAGTGGGCTTAGGCTTCCTGAAGAACTGACTTAAACTGGAATCTCCTCAGGGTCTATACACGGGCTTGAAATAAGGGGAAGATGCAATAGACACACAATGCAAAAACTGAGAAAGAAGTCTTTAATACAAGTCTGTCAGTCTTCATGATCTTGATTGCTCGAAATAAAATTTCATTCTTGCATCAGGTTGCTTTGTGTACAGAGTGAGGTTGAATGTTTTCAGGGAAATGCTACTTTAAGATTGAGCAACTTGGCTTGTAGGAAAGCTTGGTTCTTAATTCTGTGCAGAACTGGAGAAACATCAAGTCTGTTACAAGTATTTGTGTACATAGCTTATTAAACCATGCTGTGTATCCTGAGCATTTTGTGGCAGTATCATCAACCTCACTTGACCCAAGATACATTATACAGTATATGGTACATATATATGCTGCAACTTGAAAAAAGACAAATTCTAAATTTATGGTATGAAAGAAGGAAAACTGTTTACTCGTACATAGTCTACAAATACAGCTTCAGAAGCTAAGGGAAAGGAAGAAAACTCACTTTTTGGTAAATTTATTAATTGTTTATTAAATAGTGATGTAGAATAACACCTTATAGATTTTTGGTACCTGTATGCTCTTAATTGGAGAGGTTGGAGCACAGTTGCTAATCCTTGGGCCAGCATTAGTGTATTGCCTCTGAAAGTAATTCCCAATAAGGTAAAAAAGTTTTGTCTTTCAGTCTTCTATCTATGTCCTTTAGTGCTGGGCAGATTATGTGAATTCTTGGCAAATCGTTGCCTATTTCTACTGCCTTTGGTTTTATTTTCAGTAGTGGTTTTGTTCCACTGTTCTTTTCTTCTTGAGCAGACACATCCTTTAAATAACCAAATTATTTAACACTTCCTATTGGAATGTGTCCTGATTTGAGTTAGAACAATTCTGTTCAGTCATTTTACTTCTTAGCTCAGTCTCTTCTAAATAACTGCACTTTCTGAAGTTAATGGTGCATTTTCACAGTGTCTGCTTCTAGCAGTGATAATGCTTGATGATTAGAGTTAGTACCAAGGATTGGTTTGCAGACCAAGGTCACTGCTAGATCTTGTGTACCACACTGAGGGGTGCAGAAAGTAAAAGGCTACACTTGTGGGGAGGAGAGGACAGGACAAGTGACCCTAAACTGACCAATGAGGTATTACATACCATGTATGTCATATTCATTGTAAAACTGAGGGATCACAAGGGTCAAGCTCTCTTCTTCAACATTTGGCATGCAAGGAGGACTCTTCTATTCTGTCTTTGATCCTGATCTATCTGCTCCTCAATCCATTTCCAGAATGCAGCTCTTGAATCCTGTTCTTATTTGCTACTACCAGTTTGGGACTTCCCCATTACCTCCTCTACAACATCAGTGGTGACTGTGATGCAATTGTCATTAGCAAGGGTGCGGTACAATACTGGTTTTGTGTTTATTTGTATATATTCCAATTTATTTTTTTCATTAAAGCTGTTCTACCTTTCTTTTCTAATCAATGTCTCGCTCCCTTATTCCATTTCACTTCCTCTGTGGAAGGGGAGAATCTGTTATAGGGTCTAGTAAAATGCCTTGACCCTACACCTTGACAACATGCATTGTCTTCTTCCTAGACTTAAAAAAAACAAACAAGGAAACAAACTAAAAAAACTAATAAATGAACAACAACAAAAAAAAAAACAACCCAAAAGCAAACAAAGAAAAAAACCCAAGCAAACAACAAGAAACCAACCAACCAAAATAAAAACCACACCAAAAAACAACCAGACACAAAGTTCAGGTTAAGTTCTTCTTCTAGTTAACATTTCCCATATGAGTTACTTAGATACTTGAAGAAAATGGATAGAAACATTTGAAATAAATTTTATGAAATGACTACTCTATATAATAGAATTATTAAGGAGTTTGTAGAACTTGAATACATAGATGTGCTGGACAATTGATTACATAGTATTTTGAGTTCATATTAAAACTGCCGACATTTAAGAAAATAAATTTAAGCAAAGTACTGTATTCAGTTATTGGTAAATTTTCCAATAAGTAACATTTAAATAAAATACTCAGCAGATATTGAGCTTAACAGGTTGGCAACTGCTCAGAGAAAAGCTATGCCAAATTATTTATTTTATTTGCTTTAATTAAGTAATTCAGATTCAATATTTACAAACTAACACAAACCTACAAAAGCGATTGTGGAAATGTTTTATTGGAAAGTCAATTTTCTTCTATCTCTGTGGTGGTTATTGAAAATTAGTTTCAACTTGGAAGTGTTTAATATCTCCATTTCAATATCATTATTTCCAATTGGAGGCTTATGTATGTCATATATGTACTGATAAAATAGACTAATCAATAGAAAGCTGCCACTATTCTCAAATAAGAAACAATAACTTAATTTTGCCTTAGAATTATAAACAACTGAATTATGTGTTAGTTTTAGCAATGTTTGGTGTTTGCTGGTTTTTTTTTTGTTTTTGTCTTTTGTCTTTTGTCGTTGTTGTTTTTGTTTTTTTTTTAATTACTGTTTCTCAGATTATTGATTTTATCTTCTCCCCATGTACTAATGTACTATTTAGTTTGTATTTACTTTAAAATACCTTTTCCTCTTTTTAAAGAACCCTCATTGAGATGATTAAGATAAGTACCAATAGTGAAATGATTTTCAGAGATTTTTCCAGACAATTAAATAATCATAAAAACAATACAGTAAGACAAAATGCTGCAGCATGCTGATATAATTTAACTAAGTACTGCATATGGTAACACAGCCATAAAGGATTGTGCAGGTAATGCTGTATGAATAACATGCCTAGTTTATAAAACATTTGGATGGTAGACGTTGACTCCTTTATAAAGATATAAAAATCACAGAATTATTGAGGCTGGAAAAGACCTCTGAGATCATCAAGTCCAGCCTATGTCCAAACACCATCACATGGCTAGACCATGGCACTAAGCGCCACATCCAACCTTTCCTTAAACACCTCCAGGGACAGTGACTCCACCACCTCCCTGGGCAGTGCATTCCAATGCCTGATCACCCACTCCATGAGGAAATGCTTCCTGATAATCTAACCTAAACCTTCCCTGATGCAGTTTCAGGCCATGCCTTCATGTCCTGCCACTAGTTGCCTGGGAAAAGAGCCCAACCTGTACCTGACTACAACGTCCCTTCAGGTAGTTGTAGAGAGTGATAAGGTCTCCCCCGAGTCTCCTCTTCTCCAGGCTAAAGATCCCCATCTCCCTCAGTGTCTCCTTATAAGTCTTTCCCTCTAGTCCCTTCTCCAGACTCGTTGCTTTCCTCTGGGCCTGCTCCAGCACCTCAATATCTTTCTTGAAATGAGGGCCCCAGAACTGTATACAGTACTTGAGTTGAGGCCTCAAGAGTGCTGAGTACAGGGGGAGAATTACATCCCTAGTCCCGCTGGCCACACTATTCCTGGTACAAGCCAGGATGCCATTGGCATTCTGGGCCACCTGAGCACACTGCTGGCTCATGTTCTACCAGTTGTCAACCAGTATTCCCACATGTCTCTCTGCCAGAGCGCTCTCCAGCCACTCATACCCCAGTCTGTAGACCTGTGGGGGGTCATAGTGTTATCCTGATCTGTTGCAATTCGGGCGTAGCAATCTGGCACCGAAAGCGCACGGCTGCCGCCCAATAGCCGCGCGGTCCAAA
>JANHFX010153596.1:0-12916 GCA_027560015.1 Chloroceryle amazona
AAGGAAAGGAAAGGAAAGGAAAGGAAAGGAAAGGAAAGGAAAGGAAAGGAAAGGAAAGGAAAGGAAAGGAGAAAGAATGTGTGAGAAAATGTATAGTATACTGCTGAGTATCTGCAGATGCATGATGATTGAGCTAGATGTATTTAACTCAGTTTCTCAGGCATAGAATATTTAAAAATAGTAATAAAGCAAAATTCTGTCTCCTGGTGTGTGCGTTATGCTGTTGAGTGACAGCCGATATTATTATCAACAGTAAATTTTCAAGTCTTTTTCACACAGCAAAAGACTTTGCAAGATACGTGGTAACCGAATAAGGTGAATTTTCACTCCATCAGAAGTTGTTAAAAATTTTTTTAAACTCAATAATTGTATAATATGTCTTTCTTACATGGTAAAGGATGGAGAGATTGTATTTAAGTTTTCTATGCTTTTCTTCCTAATACAGAGAAAAGTAAAAAATAGTAGCAGCAGAGAAAATTTCTCCCTCCCATCTGCCAAAGTAGGTAAAAGCCACTATTCAGATCATTTCATTTAGGCCTTAATCTTTTCCCATTTCCTACATTTTCTATTCCTGTGAAACAGCTAATGTTTTTCAACTCCATCATTTTATACCAACAAAACACTATAATTTCCCTTGCTTCCCTCTCTTTCCCCCCACACCCATCCATATTAATTTTGAATAGACTGTGTGAAATTCACCCATCTGCTACTCCTGTTTAACTTGTATGCTGCTGATTTTACATAGTGGTTGCTGATATTCATTCGAAAAACAAAGACAAGGGCTGGAAGTCTGAATTTATCTCTCTACTAACAAGCTGTCTCTAAAGTCATTAGTTCATACAGATTTTAACAGAGAGAGAAATAGAGTATTCTTGACAGAATCTTCTAGCTCTGTTAAAAGGATTTTTTTAATTATTATTTCTCACACAGAAGGAATTGGGAATAAGAAAATGTTATTTAGCGTTCAATATTTTACTTCATGAAATCGTTATGAACTGGAAACAAAAAATCTGATGCTATTAATGATTGGTTTAGTGCTTTGTGCCCAGTGATGAAAATAAACAACACTGGTCAAAATTATTTAACATTATTGTGCTTAGAATATCAGATGTTTTTTGTAACATGGCAGACAGCTGTTGTTTACTTGTATAAAATAATTGATTAGATAGATAGATTTTGCATTAATCCAGGGGATGCAAAAACTCTGAATACTATATATACAGTAAAAAAACATATATATATTCCAATTACAAATGTAACTTGGAACAGGAAATCAGTATTAGCATATCTATATAAACACACATATATATTATGTAAGTATGTAGTATACAGCTATTCATTTTCTCTTTTTCTCGGATATATTTTGATCTGGCTACCAGTTTTATATTCCAATAGTCTACTTGCTCTCTAACTGGTTCTCCAATTGTTCCAACTCATATGCCACTAATTGCATATTTGCTCTCCCGATAGCCAGATAAATCACTACATCAAAATTCTGTTACATTGAAACAAGATTAGATTACAAAAAACAATAACAAAATAAAATAAAAAGAACCACACATTATTGTTAATTAGGAGATTCCAGCTCATTCATTTCTGCTACCAGTAACAGTGATTCATATCCAAATACAAATTTGTCAATAAAATAAAAATGAATAGAGAAGGTAACAGAGTTGTGTAGTTCTGAAAGACTTTACAGTGCCTTATTTTAAAGCCATTACATTTTTTCACCTAACTAAATGTTCTCCTATTCTGTGAGGCTGAATCTTACCCCAGCTGGGGCAAGAATGAAGCGCTGCAGTAGAAAGTTATGCAAATTATACACGTGAGGAACACTTTGGTGAAATAAAAGCTTAAGTTTTCCATTTGGAACCAAAGTAACTTCAGTTAAAAGCAGTCTGTATGACAGATGTGGTAGTTAACAAGTATTTCTGACTAAGAAACAAGTTTGCACTGTGCAGACCTACTCACCAATATAAACACACTTGGAAAGATCATTTAATATTTTTCTTCTAGTCTAGCTGACAACTACATCATGTTTTGTGAAACTTCTCTGTAAGTTTAATTTTGTTTCTCCCTTATATTCAGGTTGATAGCAATCACATTATTGGAAATAGTTTTCTGTCAGGAGATTGATTTGAAATACGAGATAACGGTGTTTCAGAATAACTGTGTTCAACAACTTTGTACACTCTTTTTTGATGACAACACAGAAGAGGACAATCTGAAATTCCTTCTCTGTTTTATTGGATGCTCTAATTTGTGACTTATTCTGGTTCTCAAAAATGTTGCTATTTTGCAATTTTTATGTTCTTCGCAATCATTTATCGCTTAGAAAATATACTTCCCTTGCCTGTATTTGTGAATTGTCTTTTCAGCTATGTGCCATTACACATAGGAAGAGATTGACTTATCTGTGTATTTTAGCTGCTGTTTGGATCTTATTTTGAAGCTAGGAGAGGTCTGCACCTGATCAACCACCCAGGACATTAATAAAGTATTACATTTAAATCAGTTGGGGATATAGGAATGGTGACAGATTTATTGTGACAAAATATTAGCCAGGCAGAAATGACAAGTAAGAGAGAAGAAACAATCTAGATTGCCGAGGCTGCCCCCAGATAGCCTTCCCTAAAACAGGGCTTTCCTCCAGCAGGCTCCCAGCTGCCTGCCTGTAGCAGAGGGCCTGTTGAGAGGGTTTTATTCACTAATGGCATAAGGCTGATCCTGATCTGCTAGACTAACATCTGCTAGACTAGCACAGCTGGCAGCCATCCTAAAAGCCACCTCGCAGGAACAGCAACGCGGAACTGACGTAACCCTGCGACCCTGGGCAGTGCCTCCCAGAGTGGGATGGCATTAACCATCAGTGCCCTGGGTCCTTCCTCAGTAGCACTGTGCCTCTGGCTACTGCTGGAGTGGGACATGGAAAATAGCAGGCTACATGCTGAATTGTTTTAAGACAACCGAGTTCTCCCAAAAATGTTTATAAGACTTCCTCTCTCAGTTTTGCACAAAGGAGTTCATCTGAAGGCTGAAGACTCCCTGATGAATATGTGGCTTTTTCATTTCTCCATCTTTCAATTTGTACATGAAAATAGCAGTGGTATAGAAATGTTCCCAGATTGTGGTGTTGGTATCGGATTAGGAAACTATCTGAAGATAAAATATCAGATCTTTTAAAATATTTTATTCTCTTTCAACTAGCTTTCAAATTGCTCTTCTGCTGAACTGCAGTGAATTTACAAAATAGATAGAACTAAACTGCACAAGAGGGATTTTTTCCTGGGATCCCTCAGGAAGTGGAAAGCCATCAAGCTGCTCCATTACTCTAGGTAAACACGAGTAATTAACCATTTAGCCTGAAAAAGAAAAATAGTAGCCTGTATCTACACAACCTTGCTCTAATTGATTTCTGATACTTAAAGATGAAAACAGATCCAACAATTAAGATTGTCAGCAGAAATGTTTTGCATAATTTGAGCTTTTCTTCCACTTGAAAAATAGTGGAAGAAATATTATTTCTTAATATTTCAAAATTAAGAAATATCATGGTTTTCCATATATCATGCATTAAGTACAATTAGACATTCCCATCTGATTTAGCACCTTACTAAAGGAATACTTTTCTTAAATTATTATAAAAACAATCAAATTTTCCTGTTTTATTTCCTGAAATAAACCATCATTTTTAAATGTGTGTTGAGAATTGACTTACTGTGAAATGCTAGCAAAAATGGAAACTCTTACAAATTTTAAAATTATCTATACTTTCTGAATTGAAAGTTATTAATTTTACCTAGACTATGAAGTCCTACTCCGAATTGTTCTCATTTGTCCTCTTTTTTTGTCATCCAATCTGTCTGCTCTTTTCAACAGAAGAATAACTTTTTTGATTTGTTGCAATTACATGCATAGCTTTCAGACAACTGATTGTTAATTTTGCCATTTGCACCACATCCTCAGAATACTTTTTGCTGCATTAACAATATATAAATACTGGTCGTAAGACTAATTTTGACTGCAGACCAAAGTGTGACTGTAGCTTAGTCTCAGCTTTAAATCAGCTTGGGAATTGTTTGCAGCACAGCTGCTGTACTGTCGCCTATGCTGCAGACTGCCATGGAGCCTCAAGCATCTCAGCATTTCAGCAACTGCAGCCTGCACCGAGCTGTTTCTTCAGTTACACCTCCAGCTACAAGAGAAGAAGAACTAAACTACAAGTGAAATCAAAAGTTTAACTGAAGGAATGCTCTTGATTTAGCCATGGGTTGAAATACTATGATTTCAGACCCTGGTTTGGGGGAGCTGGAGGATTTTCTGCCAAATACCCACCACATAAACACACATGGCCCTGGTGAAAGATGATGCCCTTGAATCTATCAGTGCTAAGCTCACTACACAACATTTCATGTCTTTGGATAGCCAAGCAGTTAAGCTTGTGCATAGCTCTCCTAGACAAGATGCTGAAATCACTGGCAGCTCAGCATACTTTGCCTGATAGCCCTTAATGCTCCATGGAGCAGAGCAATGCAAAATTAGACAGATGCGACTGAATTATTTCACTAAAGGGAAGTTATCTTTTACATAGTGTATACAGTGTTGATGGGCACAATAGGACGAGAAATAGAGAAGAAATGTCTTTCATATCAAATATTTGTTATATGTTTCACAGAGTATCAAGAATTCTGTTGCTGCATTTCCAGCCAACGTCGACTGAAACATCAGTGAATACAACAGCACCACTGGTTGTTTTGAAGCATCTCGAATCTATCTCTGTGACTTCTCCTGTCTTCCTGATAGCAGAAGTGAAAATGAAGAAGCCAAGCGGCTCATCTCAATTCAAAGGGGATAAATCCATCTGACAAATTGCTGTAAGAGCCAAATAATCCTTGAGTCAGTCACTGAAATCCCATGTGCAAAGTCCTGATAGACATTAGAATTAAGGAAAAGAGGAAAAAAAAAGACACTACCTTTTTCTTAAGTAACTACAGCTGACATCCACATGATATACATGGAGATTGTATAGGAATATAAAAGCAAATCCAGCCACCCTAATAGTTTAGCTAGCTTATTCTGCAGTCAACAAAGACTTCAAAGAAATGGTGGTCAACATTAATGTATCGCTTTCTTCAGTCTAGGAAGCACAATGTCAGCTCTAAGGGACGTCACAATCCACGCAAACACAGTGTTTGGGGATGTGGGGAAAGCTCCTTCCAAATCTGTGTAGTATATTTATCCTCCATATCACCTCTCCCCATGTACACATGCTCTGGAAAGGGAAGAAATCTTTGGGAGGGAGATGGGGGAGGAGGGTATAAAAAGAGTGGGAGGCAAGGCAAGATTATTTTACCTAACTTGTTCTTCAAGGTAGGTGTGGAGGCCTGAAATAGCCAGCCTCTCTATACCTGTCCATGTCTCCTCGCTGGACTCACAGAAGTTTTAAAGATGACCTCATGTCCTGGTATTTACTGTGACTGGACAAATGTCAACACTACTTTCAGGATCTTGCTTAGGGGACATGAGGAATGGAGTTCAAAGCTGTCAGACATCTGGTTATGCTCAGGACATGTGTCACCTTAGAAGACTTAAGATTAACATTTGTACTTAGCTAAAGATTTGCTAACAAGTATTTAGTATTGTGAAGTCTACTCTGAGTAGCATTAATTGTTTAATGAGGTATTTATTAATTGAAAATAATATTTATCAGAAAAGTTTGTAAGAATTTTGTATTGTATTGTATATATTGTAAGAATAAAACACACTAGATATTTACAGGTTTGGGTTTTTTCCTCAGACCAGCTGTCAAACTGTGAAAATAGATACAATACTCTTGCAGCATAACTGGCAGAAACTGTGCCAGACCATAGTAACACAGTAGTATGAATCTGCAGCTGATCAATTTTTTTTTTAACAGTAACTGCATCTGAAACCTGTAAAATTTGGTTCACAAAATTCAGATTGATCACTAGGAGGCTGGAGTAGTTTGAAAACGTGATGAATAAGCCCAGGATTACCTAGGATATGAGGATGCAGAAAATAAATTTGGAAAAATAGAGGAATAAGGTTACAAAGGAAAATATAATTGTATTTCAATGCATGGTATTTATTAAATTATACTGACATTTAATAATGTTTTAAGTCATATGTAAAGATACCTTAACAACTGTTACTTGTGAAGATAAGAGGCCTCCTCTTAGAGGTCTGATCTAGTACTTAACTTCGGCTGAAATTCTGCACCTATGCAAAAAGTGCTGTCAACTGTTGCTTTTCCCACTCTGTAGTTTTTAACACCCAGACTGTATATGATATGCACAAGGTGAAGTAGAATCAAGTACAGAAACCATGCAGGCAGATAGTGAAATACTGGCTAAGTAGAAGTTTGAATGTTAACAGCAGAAAGAGGGCTGCCTATAAAGACTATCGAACTTTGAAGATCAAAAAATTATTTTATCATCCATACTGGAGAGGAAAACATTTCATGGTTCCAGAAACTTAAAGCAGGGATGGGAACATCACAACTATTGAAAGAAATTCTTAGGTAATATTTTCTATTTTTGAAAGTTGTAAGCTACTAATGAAAATTTGGTCATTCAGCCCTGTGATTTATTAAAGTCATATCTGAGGCCCCACATAAAACTCAGTCTGTCCATGAACAATATAACCCAGCATCACTAATATTGACTTGAATCCTGGAAAAATACTTTTCCTGCTCATATCCAGAGAGCTCCTTCTTCATCAGTTCTTTCAAGTTTGTCTACCTTTTCTTCCTGGAAATCACATACTTGAAATACATTAAGAGTTTCATTGTTTTGGAAATATACGAAACACAGGGGTTTAAAACTGTATTCTTCAACTGTATTGGGAACAATCAGTAATTTAAACTAGTTTCTGTAGCAATTAATTTTTGTGGGTTTGGAAATGTTGTATCTGGCTATGTAGTCAGTTATGTAGCCATTTTTTTTTCCTTAATGCCGTTTATGACAGGAAATAACCCTGTGGGAATTACCAGTAGAATAGGGAATGAAGAAAAAGAGAGAATATAAATATGAAGGTATTCTCATTTCACGAGAATGAATTATGGTGCCCATGAATAAATATTTGGATAGTGTTGTTAGTACAATGCAATAAGAGCTCTCTGGTGGCAAAAAATTATAATTACATTGCATCTCATTGTTTTACAGGCTATATGGGGAGTTTTAACCTGCACAGTTCTTTCCCTGCTTGACTTGAAAATAAAACCAAACTGTATTTACAAGAATACAGTTTTTAACTGTGAGAGGTTTTCCAGTTAAGAATTTTAGCTTAATAGATCCTACACTTCTACATCTACACTGGGTTCCTACCACATCGGTGATTTCTTCCCAAGGCTTGCCTCACATCAGTTCTGAAATCTCTTATCAGGTGTTCGTAATGGTCACATTTTATATCCCACTGTTTTATAGCAACTGCATTTTTTTTAATCATATTCCATGGAAACATAGAAGACACATACTGCACAATATAAAACAAGCCATTTCTTAGCAGTATGAACAAAAATGTTTGAAAAAGCTCTACTGATTCCTTTCTGACAGAAGCTGACATTAATCCAGCTTTTGTGCTAACTACGTTTACAGTGCAGGCAGGATGTCAATGCAAAACTGTATATGCACTGTGAAACAAGTAACAACATATTCAATAATGGGATAAAATGCAATGCAATACACTAAGTACTGGCCCAATGTGCTAGTCATGAATCTATGTATTTCTACACCAGCAACTTAGTTGAGAGAAAGTCTGCCTGACAGAAGCATCACTTGTGCCTTAATTTTACATCTCTGATGCAGCAGTCCTCCCAAAGTGATTCCCTACATTCCCTAGATGATAAGTGGCTAGACAGAGCTATTTTTGAAAATAGCAAAGGAAGATCCTCCCCACCTAGTTAACGCACTTAAAAATGGAAATGATGTCTTCTTTCAGAGCCTTGGAGATGTGTATTGTTAACGAAGTGATTAAGACAAGAATGGTGAAAACTAAAAGCCACTTTTAAGGATATTAATACATTTTAAGACAATGTACAATGAAGGCTTTTCACCTAGATTTTGTAAAATTCTCCAGTTCATGTTCTGTGCAAAGAACATGATTCATAACATCACCAACAGAAGTCAGGAGAGCAGAGACCACAGTCCAACTTTGTTCCAACCTCTTGCTCCTTCAGATCATTTTGAGATATGCAATGCTTAGAAACTGAGTCAGACTAAGGAAAGAGGGAGGATTTTCTGCAATAAATCAGTACAGTTATGAAGCAGTCTTTGGAAGGACAGCTCTTCAAGTGCAGTATAACTTATATAAACTACAAAGACTTCTGGCCATCCTCTCTCTCATCCTTTTTGGTCTTTAAACACAAGACCGTTTAAAAAAGTACTAGAACTGGCATTGAAATATCTGAAATGTGCTTTTCTGCTGAAGCTCTATCAGTGCTAGTAAGACAGTTGCAACTTATTGAAACAGGATCTGTTCAAATGAAACTGGTTTGGACAGTCTCCACGACAATGACAGATAATTTTTGTCAAGAGCGGAAAACTTCCACATGCTAAAATTTGTCACGTTACTTGCTTGCAAAGTGCTCAAGGTTGGGTGCCTCTAATGCATGCTCCTGAAGAGATTCAAAACCTCAGCAGGTGTAGACTCTGGAAGCCTGCTTGTAATGCGAAATTTCCCTTAAAAAAACCAAGGTTTGTGTCTGTCAAATCACAGCAATGTTAGCATGTACAGTTAAAAGCTTCATTCACATTCACACGATGCTGTCAGTGAACTTGCTACATCCAGATTTACTTTTTTGGTCCTTATTCAAAAATATGCACAAATAAGCAAGAGAGACCAACAGCTTTCCTCTGGAAAGTAACTGGAGGAGGGTCCAGATTTTGCTGAATGAAAACCAACTCCTATCCTATCTGGTTGCAGTTTCAGCTCACCCATTCACACTTTTCCCAAGATTTCTCTACCTTTCAATATCCAAAAAGAAGTGAACAAAATACAAGTGAGATAAGTAGATACAAACATATTGCAGGCAGAAATTGTAAGTCAGATAGTTCAAGTGGATGCTTTTCCACTTGGTCAGCCCAAAATGGAGTAACATAGAAAACGTATTAAAGTTTCTCTTTGTCTGCAACTTGAAAAAAGGAACAGGAACAGGAATAGTGTCCATGGCACTTAATACTGAGGGGAAGAAAGATCAAACTTTGTTCCTGATCGAAGGTTTTTATCTCCTAATAATCAGTCCGCCTTCCCTGCAGTGGCTGATCGGGAACCTCTGTTCTCCCTGCTGCCTTGCCTCCTGGTGACATATACATACATTTAGTTCTGAGAATGTGTATTTTTTATGAACAGAGTGTGAAAAATGGCATTATTACAGAAGATCAAAACAAAGAATGAGAATGAACGCAAACTACCAGGAGTGAGTGGCAGTTGCTGCACCTTGGATTGAAGTACACAGACTGTTTTTCAGCTAGCAGCATCATTCACAGCAAACTCCATGCACTACTTAGAAAGCATACTAAAATTAAAATAAAGATCTCTCTATTGATAATGTAATACAAACCTAATATAAGGCAGTTTTTGTTTTCAAAGCATTTTAAAGTATGGTTGTGACTCCCCACTGACATTTCAAGGAAACATCATGACATTTAATTATTGTTGATTTGGTTTTCTGTATACAACTAACAGCATATTTCTTAGAATGTGTTTGTCTCATAAAATGTAATTCATACTTGGAATATTAATATGCAAGAAGAGGAATTGTCATGAAAGATAAGGACCCAGAACATTATTCATTAATCTAATATTTGTTCTCATAGAGAAGTCACGCAAAGCAACCAAAAGCATATTAGGATGCATTACGTTTTTTATAAATTAGTTGATCTGGTAGATTAAAGAGAAAAAAAATAAAATAAAAATTGTGCAGGAGGAAATTTTGAGTTCTCTGAGCTGAAACATTTGAATATCAATTAAGAATGAGCTAGAGTTACATGTGGGAAAGAGCAGGCTCTTGTTACCCATGTGGCAAAGGTTTAACATCATTCATGTAAAAAAGGATTAACACACATTCATAGCACATTTTAAAGAAAAAAAAAAAAAAAGACGTATTTTAGTTATTAATGAACGGAATAGAAATTGAAGTCTTGTAAGGAGCAAAAGGCCAGTTTAAAAAAAAGATTCCTTTTTATTGCTACTTAATGTTGACACTTGAAGGGGTCATGTGACATTCACCAAGTTGTCAGCTTTTTTAATAAAACCTGAAATACTGACAAATTCACATGAATCTAGGATCTGGAGCTTACAGTTAAATTGTCTGTTATGAGACAAAAATCACAAGCACTGACAACGAAACTACTAAAATAGACTGAATTATATTAGGTATTGGACGTTACATGAAAAAGAATCACATTTTTTTCTTCTGTGTATATTTGCTACAGTCTCAGGGAGAAAATAAATTTGGGAATGTTCCTTTAACATGGAAAACTAAAACACTAATCCAGGATCATTGCAGTTTAAATATTAACACTGGGGAAAAGCACACATTCACAGATGCTTTCTTGAACTTATGTATGCAACTATGTAGTTCTCCAATGATGCGCTTCTCTAGTCTGAAATGATAACACCTCTTTCTCAAAGTGATACTCCAAAATATACTGGGAGCTAAGATTCATGTGCCTCTGTTTCTCTATCTGTAAAACAGGCATCAATAGGTATCACACAGATTACAAGCTGCAAAGTCCATATAATACACATATTTAATATTTAAGTTCCTAAATTTAAGTATGAGTGTATTTCTTAGTACATTTATTACAACTGAAAATTATTATTTAGCTATAATTTTGGAGTGCACACTCAAGTATGATTAGCTTTCTCGTGAAAATGTTGAAATTTACGTTACACAAGAAATTTATTATATTCAATTTAACTACAAGATAAAGTTCTCCATTTTTTTACAGGCATTGAATTCTAGCATAATGTTGGCTGATTTTAGACTTTTATTCTTTATTGTTTAAGAAATCTCTTATATACTTTCTCTCTTCCTGCATTTGTTACAGCAAATTCTTCTCTCAAAAATGACAACAAAACCCCAATTAATAGCCTTGCAGTCTCTGAGATACCTTCACTTTGACCTGGCTAATTCTGTGACCAAACAGGAGTCTGTCAGTTCAAAATGGCTTCACATTATTAACTAAAGGCCCATTTTGTACACAGAAAGCTGCCATAAATTTGTGTATGCTCCCAGTCTGAACTGAACCCCTAAAAGCCTGCATAGTCTCTTTTTCAGACATGGCTGGAGTACAAAGAATTCATAGGTTTTAGTGGTCATTAAGAGATGAGAAAGATAATCACCCTTACATCTGAATAATGATAATGGATTATTTAAATTTTTTTCTCTGTTGGTTTGGAAGTCTTTTTTTTTTTCTAAAAGGACTGCTACTTTTCCTCACCCTCCAGGCGTGTAGCTGGATCATGTATCGTTGCCTCAGATTGCTCTGTTGTCCCTTTAGGATCCTCTTCCTCACCCAAGATTATGATCAATCTCTCTCTCGATAATAGTAACAGTGCCTAAAGGAGTGTTTGATACGCACATTATATGTGGGAATGAAGGATGCTGACACAATCCTGGATGCCCTAGGTACTTATGACTCACAAGGACAGCCTTATTAGAGTCCACTGTTGCTTACATCAGCACCGAAGTCTACTGGCATAAGAGAAAAGAGAGCAATGACGTATGTCACAAAATAGGGTGAAAATAGAAAAGGCAGATGGATGGTAAGAGAAAATGAAATGCAGTCAACGATAGGTGGATAGCCAGGATGCCACAAGCATTGCATACGTTATCTATCAAGCTCTTACTCTTTAACACTCTTCCTTGCTTGATAGTTTTATATCACAGCTTCCACTTTAACAAGTCATAACAAATCTTCTCAGTGTGCCTTCTGATGGTTTTACAGTTTTATAAACCACACGAAGTATTCTTTCTTAATTCTCTTCCCCCTACCATGCTGTTCAAGGGTTCTTAACTATGTGTGGAAGTATACACATTCTCTCCTACAGCCATAGCCCACAATATTGCAATGTGTATTACAGCACCCTTAGTTCTCTGAACCTCATTAGTGTCTCTTTATACACTACTTCCCAGAAAATATATAACATAATTATTCCACAGTACTGTAAAATCACTATTATCATGGCTACATAAGCAGCATTACCCCTCTGTAAGTTGATGAGCATGCCTCAGAGAAACTAGTCTTTTACTGTATCTGCAATATAGACTATTGTCATGTCTGTCATTGATATATGTCCTAGTGATACTCTTCCTTGGTTGTGTCCTCCTTTAACTCCTACATAAAGAAACTGTTGACTCACACTGATGCTCTTAGAAAAGGAAGTCGTCTAAAACTGCCTCAGCCAACTCGATTTGATCAATTAGAATAGCAGCAGTCAATTATACCAATTATAACAGCAGTGTCTGAGTCTACATGTTTAGACCCAGCCAGGACTGCAGATAAATGTATATCCAATCAGTGAGCTGATTCTTCAAGACGTTTTTGATGTCTAAAATTACTTGTAAGTAGAATCCAGGCACTAAATTAGCTAAAAACCAATGTACTGACATTAAGTTCTGGTGGCCACTGTAAACTAGAGTTACCTATAGTTACTCTATAGCTCTACAGCTCTCTCCTTGGCGTGAGGGCTTCCTCAGTACAGATGTTATGTGTGTTTCTATGTGTGCAATACTGTGATGAGAGGAAGATTAAAAAGTTCCACCAGCTCCTTTGACCACTGTAGCCCCTCTATGGGGGGGGGCTACCGTGAGACCCGGGAAACGGTGACGCAGCTACTTTATGGCCGCACGGGTCATTAACACGCTGACACCAATGTGGTGGACGGCAAA
>JANHFX010153598.1:0-12855 GCA_027560015.1 Chloroceryle amazona
TGGGCAGCATAGCAGAAGTCATTAGAGCTGCACACTGGCAGATGCCCAAGAAATGTAGTAATTCAGAGGAGGGGTTGTTTCCCCACCACCCCGGGATGGGAATTGGGCTGGGTGGAGGCACCTGCTTGAAGGAGGTGGGGAGGTGAATCAGTGCACAAAGGCAACAGAACTTTTTTCTTTTTGCCTAAACCCCACATGAAGTGATAGCATCCTAGACGGCTTGTACCATGGCAGGCTGGCAGGGGCAAAGGGATGTGTTTGCCACCCTCCTTATGAGATAGGCTAAAGACATTGCAGAAAGTTTCACAATCTGATGATGTGTTGCAGTTTTAAAGAGCTGTATTATCGGGTGGATCCAGCACCAAGGTCTTAGCCTCAAAGCAGCTTCCATGGGACAGAGTGGGCCCTGGCCATGGCCACCCGCTCATCAAGAAGTGTCTTCACAGCTCATGAAACCCAGGGGTGAGAGGTGCTGGGCATAAGGTGCCCAGGCTGTGGGTGGGGGCAGGGCAGGGGGGTTGGGGCTGGGCAGCGTCTGATGCATCCCAGGTCAGGAGTCCCCATGGAGCTATTTTCAGGACCTGTGCAGCTCCCAGACTATAGACAGTCAAACCAGAACACAAATAATGTCAAATGACCACAAACATTGTTACTCTCGGCCTTTGTTACTCTCAGCATTGGCCATCACAGTCTGTCAACAGTGTTCTTACTTGGCCTTCCTTGGCTCTTGGCTGCTTCACCAGAGTCTAGCATGTCTAAGTCCACAGCTTGACTTCTTGGCTGGGTCACACAGAATTTCTACCTTTTCTGCAGCACCCACAGTTTGAAAAGAAACAGATGTTTCTCTGATGTTTCTGGGCATGCCTCTCAGCAGACCAGCAGTTAGCCTACCGAGGCAGAGCTCCCAAAAGGCTATTTTTTTATCGATATATCCTTGGCCTACATATCCTCCTCTCCTAACCACACACCACTGGATAAGGCTCTTCCTCCTTAATTCTTTCTTGGCAGCCTGGCACCTGTCTAGGGTATTGCAAACAAGGGTGGACTACGTACCAGGAACAGGAAGCTTTTTCTAAATCACATGCATTTTGAGAGGCAGAATTTGACATTATAAGAGTTTAAATGTAATTATTTTAATATATTTGTGCTAAATTCTTTATTTACTTGGTTTACTTTAAAAGGGTAAATTTCAGCCCAAATACTACAGATCATTTAGCATGGAGAAAAGGAGGCTCAGGGGGTACCTTATCGCTCTCTACAACTACCTGAGAGGAGGTTGTAGTGAGGTGGGAGTCAGTCTCTTCTCCCAGGTAACAAGCCTAAGACAACAAGAAAAGGAAATGGCCTCAGGTTGCGCCAGAAGAGGTTTAGGTTGGGCAGTAGGAAAAATTTCTTCCCTGAAAGGGCTGGCAAGCACTGGAACAGGCTAGCCAGGGAACTGGTGGAGTACCCATTCCTGGAGGGATTTAAAAGACATGTAGGTGTGCCACTGAGGGACATCGTTTAGTGGTGGACTTGGCAATGATGGGTTAACAGTTGGACTCAATGATCTTAAAGGTCTTTCCCAACCTGAACGATTCCTTGATGTTATGGTTCAAGTGCCTATAAAGACTGACTCAGAGGCACCAAGGATATTTACAAACCCAATGTTTTCTTGCATGTGGATTCTTAAAACATTTTAATTACTGTTGCGTCTGGGTATCTTCTAATAACACCTTAAGTACCATGACTAACCTATGCCAAGTGCTGTTTATTCTTGCTCTCAATCTGTTTTGATTTAGTGCAGCTTCAGGCTAATATGCCTACAGCTGTGTTGACGTTAGAGAAAAAACGGTTGAAGCAATACCTATGGCTGTTAGAGCAGAAGGCAGTGAGGTCTACCTTAGCACTCCCATGCGCTGTTTATTTCTCATCCTCAGATAAACCAAGGGGGAAAATTTCGCATCCTACACAGGGAGGCTTCCTCTTACAGAGGGATGTTCTACTTCCTTACCTTGGTCATTTAGGCATTTATGTAGGTCTCTGAGAGCAGGCGACAGTGCTCTTGGAGGGCAAGAACTGAGATCTTGCCTTTAGCTATAGTTTATGGAAGACAAAGCAGAGAACAGACTGCAGATATGTGTTTATACTACTCTGTGTTGCCTCGGGGATGCACACCCTGTATTCTGCACTTCATGGTATTTCCTATAGGCTGCGAGCTTCACATCGAAGCGCACAGAGTGGGTGTAGTCCAGAGGGAACAGGCAGGGGGGTAAATGTAAAAGAGAGAGAAGAATGCCATGGCTGCAGATACATCACACTAAACTAAGTCACAGTCTCCTGTTCTGTAGGAGATAAGAGAAAGAGGTACTTACTTCTCTGATCAAATCATCTTCCTGCATATTCATTCTGATGGCATTTCAACCTTTATACCCTGGGCCAGAAAGGCATAAAGAGGCTGTGGATGTTTTCAGAAGAGGAGTGGCAGTTCCAGGAACAACACAGGGAGGAGAAATAACCATGAAGTTAGAAATGGCAGCATAAAACAACAGCAGTAAGGACCGCTAGGTGAACCACAGAGACTAAGAACAGATGAAGAGCTGGGGGCAAGTATTCTCCAGGGCTTGTGGGTCCATACTGGTGCCAGAGAGAGAAGAAAGGAAAATGAAGTAGAAGGATAGAAGACTGAGCATGATAAAAATAAAAGAGAGGTGAGGTTGACTTTGAAAGGGGGGCCAGGAAGGAGGCTGATTGAACTACTACGATGCCCAGCAGATGGTGAGCTGTGGAATAGCTGCCTTGACCAACAAGCCAAGCATATGCATCAGGTCCTGACAACAACTTGAAACTCAAGACCAAAATGACAGAGAGGAGACTCTTTTACAAATCCAGTTGGTTGTGACCAGGGACAGGCAGGAACAGGTGGGATAAATTCGTGTCTGTAATTGTAGGCTTATATCTGTGTGCGTAGGATAGCTTAGGCTGCATCAGTAGTCATAGCTGTAGTTCTGTTTCTGTAACTAAATGCATTTCACACTCTTCAGTATGCACTCCACAGCAGCAAACTATTACAGCGTCATCCCTCCTGACACAGAAAGTCAAAAGTCAGAGCCAACATGTGTGCTCCTTTCTTCTCGAGATCATCTTCAAGGGAGATGACCAGCCATCAGAGGGTTTCACTGACGTACCACCCCTCTCTCTGGCACTACCTAAAAGGAAACACAAAAGCTTCCCACCTCCTAAGTACAGGCAGTACCGTGATTGCCCTTTCCCAACAGGAGGTTCCGACTGAATTCGTTTTCCACGAACCTTCCATGATGCTAACAAGGTAGATGGCAACTTTTTGAATCCCCACTCCAATACGACACCTGTGTTTATATCTCTTTCTTCCTGCTCTTCCCAGCAGAGGAACATGGAGAATAAAAGCCTTTAATGAAATCTAACAGTCACTTTCCTATCAGGTAACCTTTATAACACAGAGTTTTCAAGAGGAGTGGGTGAATCACTGTCTTCATACTTTGACACTGAGGTCCTTTGGCAATTGACTGTTCTTTCATTCTTCAGCTGTCCAGTACTGGCATCGTGCTTCTACTTCAGGAGCAGGATTCCCAGGAGATACTTTATCCCAGGAAAAAGAATAAGAATAATCTTGCCAGCTTTTGTTTTACACCTTAAATAATGACCCTTTGAATGAGTCATTTAACCTGCCAGTTGGGTTTTTTTTTGTTAATATTTTGCTTTAGCAATTTTGGAAGAATGATATTTCCTCATAGGAAGGTCATTCTTTGAAGGAGGAAGGCCCACCCAGAACAAGACAACCATGGCATTAGTTACTTCTGCATTGGCATGTTTATGAGTAGATGAACTTGGTAAGTGCTCTCCACTTCCTCCTGCAGAGTTTCTGTTCATCGGGAGTGACTCAGTAGAGCCAGCTGTTTTGTCGGACATATCTGCACACAAATTAGAGAGAGAGCACCCAAATAGGTAAATAGGAATAAATAGGACTTTTGGAAATGAAAACAAAACTCACATCCTCCTGAGCTCTCAGTAGGCTTCAAAGCCTGTTCCCATTCTTTGTACAACCCCTCAGTATGAAACACATCACTAGCATCCGTGCAGCTCTTAAATACTCAGCAAGAATTAAACTGCTTGGGAGTCCAGATCAAAGGGCCACATATTGTCGCTTCTATGTGAACTAGGTGACATTCCAGATAACACACTTTTTTCTAAAGGTGTTGCAACATTACAAAAGCAAATATAGATCTCATTGTCTTTGCCACAGAGGAAAAAACACCCACATCAGTGCAGTGGGGATATAATACGGCCTAATTCCATAAACACCTAACTGGTACGAGCCTGCCTCCCTGTTCCTGCTAATGCTGCCTTACAGTAGCCAGTAAACAAGTTTAGAGTTTAACTGGAAGCTGAGAATTATTACAGGTCATCTAGCAAAATGCCTTATGCTTGTCACATCCTTATCTCCCTAATGGGCCATGATGCTAAAAGCATCATTTGCGAAGCATGTTTAGGGTGGACACACTGTGTACAAATGACTGCAAGGGACCAACACAGAGTGTGGAAAAATACATCTTCTTTAGCAGATGGCAACTTTAAAAAAACACACCTAAATTTGGTGGCAGCTGAACAAGTAGAGAAGAAAGCAGAGAGAGACCTAGGCTGCACTCCTATGGCTGGAGAAGAAATCCATAGTAGCAGAGGCCCCCAAGTCTGTGGCTTGACTGGTGAACTCTCACAGCTCCCCACACTCATAGAGGGAAATTTTAGCTGCCATGGAAACCATTTTTTTTCTGGTTGATGGCACTGGGTAAATATTTCATTAATCCCTTTTTACTTATGTCTCTAATTGAAAAGGTTTCTTTAGTCCAAACAGTTCATTTAAAGGTTTTGCTACCTAATCATGCAGCAACTAGCACATTTCAGCACTGGCTTGGATGAATGACAGCACAATTAAATAATAATAAATGACAGAACACAGAGAGTCAAAGCACTAAGGGAAGTGGAAACAGGATGCTCTTTTGGTGGTTGTATGGATGGATGAACCTATGTGAATGATACTTTTTTTGTAATTATATGATGGTAATTTCACAGAATTGATTTCAGGTTGAAAAAAGCTTTTTATTCAGCCCGTGAACGTGAGCACTTTTCATTTTTAATCTTAAAAGAAATTCCAGACCGGACAAGTAATTTCAAATAGAAGAATCAAAACATTTTATTGAACATAAAAGTTAATATTTTGCTTTGCTTTTTCTGTTATTCTCAATTTGGAAATTTTTGATGCAATTCCTCATGCCCAGAAAAAACTGTCTTGCCAGAATTACTTTTTTCAAAAAAAAATATTTCCAGAAAATTATAATTCAAGGAACCTTCAGATTTTATTTCTTTTATTTTTTCTATTTGGCATATCTTAATCCCTGCATATCCCCTTCCCTGGTTTGGTTGGTTTTTTTCCTGCTGACTCAGCCATAGAGAGAGTGTCCCTCTACCTATCCCCTCTAAAATGTTAAATTTAGAATTTGTTAGACCCAAAACTTTTAATGTTGATTTTTATTAGGTCTGAAGCAATCTCTTGCTGCATTTAATTTCCCTGGGCCAGCAACAGGGCCCACATTTAAATTATCACTAGTTAGCTTTTTATAGACATCCCCTTTCCATCACTAGCAGGCACTGTTTCTCAGCTCCTCTAGAGATACAGGTTCATGCGTTCTTTTGAAACTGACCCCCAAACCAACATTTTGAAAACATGTAGCAGATGAGGCACATGTTTTTTTTTTCTGAATTAAACTGGGAAGTTTCATGGCATATATTCCTGCCTTACCCTGCTGGGTCTATAACTCAGCGGCCCTGCCCCTCAGCTCTGGGGACCACTAGGTTTTTCCAGGCTCACACCTCTTCTCCCATGAAACCTTTGGTGAATTGCTGACGTAAGTAGGACCACAAGCGAAACAGGCAGACTCTGAGCAACCGTGGAGAAAACAGAAGGTAAAATGTTGACCAGAATGATGGCTTTTCAAACCAAGGATGTTCTATTTGTTATTGCATTTAGGCAGTATCTGGTTCCAAGGTTTCTACTCTTCGGATCCTATAAAAGAGCATCTGTATCTTCTAGAATCGGTGCATTTATAGGCTGAGGATGCAAATAACTGAAGGCTTAACTGAATTAATATATAATGTAATTCAGCCCTCCTGATTTCATTTGTATTTCTTATGCGTTGCTGGGATATAAACGCTTTGATATTTTGAAAAGGGTACTCAGAATAGAATTCTTATAGTGAATGTGGTAGTGACAAGATTTTTTTCATAGTTTTTAATACTTGCTTTTTGATGCTGCACTCACAAACTTTCTACTTTCCTTTTCCTTAAGGGTTTCTGGTTTTAAAATTGGGCACAGTAGGATGGGTTTTTTCCTTTCTTTTGCCTCTTTGAAAGTCAGGGGACTGACTTGTTCATGTTCTTTCACATAAAAAGCACTGTCAATAACATCTGCACAGGTACTGGAGTAATTAGCTTCTCATTTTTTTAGGAGTGGGTCTTTGTCCTTACATAGATGCACTTCTATATTAGTCAGAGCATGCAATCAAGATCGAAAGCATGCACTGCACATATTCTTACACAGACATAGACACAGTTACTTCCCTAAACAGCTACACACAACTGTCTCCATCCATTTGATCCCCTCTCCTGCTCAGGAACAGATCTGACATATGAAAGATCACAGCAGGTAACGAAAAAACCAAACCGATCTCAAATATTAAAATGTGAATGCATTTTTTGGAAAACAACAAAGAAATAAGAAGTCGCTTATCCCTGCTGTGCCTTTCTGTAGAACTTTATTACCAGCTACCAATTTTAGTGGGTACAACATCATCCATAGGGACACGCATTAGAAGAACAGTTTCTCTCTAGCTGTGCCATCTTGAACTTTAAGTGGACACTTCATGCACAAGTTCTTTAACCATAGTATGAAAGGTGAGCAGCACCAATAACATCACCAACAACCCTTTTTTTGAAAAGGAAGCACTACTCAGTTGGTCAGCTTTCCCTACGAGAGCACCCTGTGTGCTGCTGAGCTCTGTGGTGGTACAGGCAACGCTGGCCACACTGTGATGTCAGGATCAGCCAAGACTGTGTTCTTGTCTTGGTTACAAGTGCTGTGAGTCGGGATGATTAGGCATTGCCTAACCATACCTGTAACTCCTGCTTCCAGGGGACCATATCTAAAACTCCTGCTGCCTGGATCATGGTCTGCTCTGGTAGGAACCAGAAACACCTGATGAGAATTATAGTCAAAATGAAAACAATGCTGATCAAAGTCAAGCATCTTGCGATCCTATAAATAGTGATCCTAGGTGAGACTGTTTGAGCTCTCTGGGACGGCAGGAGGCTGTGATCCAGTGCCTCTCCCCAAACTGGGATGCATCTCAGTGTAGATTTCATAAGGATTTCTAAAGGTAGATTTTGCAAGGATTTCAAAGAACAGTTTTTATGAGGATTTTGAAGAATAAATTCTGTGAGGATTTCCAAGATCATCTGATGACAAATAAGAAAGGTTCAAAGATCATCTGATGACAAATGCTGATGAAGGAGAATAGTGAGCAATTCATGGCAGTTAGAATTCACAAAGATACAAAGATCATTTGGTGCTGATAACTTATTACAAATTGCAAAGAGAGAAAAATCCTGATCATAAGTTAACCTCTGTATCTGTGTCTATCTACGATTATCTGTGAGTTTGTGTGATTTGATTTGATTTAATTTAGGAAACTTTGTCACAAGCCTCACATGAACCTTGCCATTTTTGAATCTTTAACTACATGACTATGTCGATTATAACAAACTTTATTAAATAACTCTGATAATTAAGTATTGTCAAAAATTATTCAACCTAATCTTGTGATTTACTGTAACAGTGGTCTTAATTGCTGTTGTCTCAAAGCTGTACGGAATCCATAATCATGCATTTCATGACAAATCGGTGTAGTGGGGAGGATCCTAAACCAGTTTTCATGACAAATCTCAGTGGGAGGGTCTCCCTTACCCCTTTTCATCTCTAGTCTCTGTGTAAATCATTCTAAAAGGATTCTAACTTGATTAGCCCAGGCAACGCTACAGGCTTGTGGCAGAGTGTCTGGAAAGTTGCCTGGCAGAAAAGGACCTGGGGTTGCTAATGGACAGCCAGCTGAACAGGAGCCAGCAGTGTGCTCAGGTGGCTGAGAAGGCCAATGGCATCCTATCCTGTATCAATAGTGTGTCCAGCAGGAGCAGAGAAGTGATCATGCCCCTGTCCTTGGCACTGGTGAGGCTGCAGCTTAAGTACGGTGTTCATTTCTGGGTGCCGCAGTATAAGAAAGACATCGATGTGCTGGACTGGATCCAGAGAAGGGCAACAAAGCTGGTAAAAGGTCTGGAGAACAAATCTTATGAGGAGAGACTGAGGGAATTGGGATTGTTTAGTCCGGAGAAGAGGAGGCTGAGAAGAGACCTTATTGCTCTCTACAGTTACCTGAAAGGGGGTTGTAGTGAGTGGGGTGTTGGTCTCTTCTCGCAAGTAACTAAGGATAGGATGAGAAGTAATGGGCTTAAGTTGCACCAGGGGAGGTTTAGATTGGATATTAGGAAAAATTTCTATACTGAAAGAGCAGTGAGGTATTGGACCAGACTGCTCAGGGAGGTGGTAGAGTCACCATCCCTGGAAGTGGTCAAAAAACATGTAGACATGGGACTTCAGGACATGGTTTAGTGGTCATGACAATATCAGGTAGGCAGTTGAGCCTGATGATCTTGGAGGTGTTTTCCACCCTTAATAATTCTGCAGTTTTGTGATTCCTTTTTCTCTTTCTTCCAAGTAGTAAGTAATAGAGCTAACTTTGCCATCGAACTGTGTTAAGTTGTGCTTTTACAAATTCATATAAAAATCACTTTTGCTAGTACCTTTGATGGTGATTCTTTAAGTGATCTCCATCACTTACCCTCAACAAGCTCTCACAGTGATGGGGCCCACACCTGGAGCGTCATACCTGTACCACGCTCCCCACCTCTCCCACACAACTCCTGTAACATACACCCCCCCTCTGCTCCATACACACCCATTGACCACATCACACAGCTGCATCCTGCCTTTATCTATCAGGTTCTAATGAAATCCAGAGGTAAAAATGAAGAAGCAGTCCTCCAGGCTAACAGCTTTCCATATTGTTCCCAAAGGTTTTCATGGGATGTATCTGGAACCCGGCCGGGGTCAGTGACATGAGCTCATTCCCACAGGCCCAGCCTGCCCAAATGCTGTCATGGGACAGGACCTTTCTGCCTCCCCACCCTATCCCACAGTGAGCCATGTGCTTCCCTCCATCCCTGGCTTCTGTCAGGACACTTGGATGGCCCCCTCTTTTTGAGTGTTCCAGAGTCAGAAAATCTCAGACTACAGGAAGGCAGAGGGCACATCCTTTTGGGGGAGTCAAAGCCAGGAGGAGGGAGTACTTCTGTACTAAGGCCCATCTTCAAGAAGATGTGTTTGCAACCCAGCAAAAGCCAGATACCATTTCTGACATCCAGGCTAGATCATTTTCATTCTGCTCACAAGGGCCATGGGCAAATGGAGATCTTCACAGCCAGCACCCAAAGAACAGCAATCCCATTCTCCCTATGGGCCTCCCTAGGCAGCATGGCATGGACTCCATCTCTCTCAGAGCATCATAGGAAACTCAGGAATTTGGCATTGGCTGGTGGGCCCTGACTGCCAGGGGTCTGAAAGATTCTGCAACATCAGATGAAACTTTTCTGGCTGGATATTTCACGGAAAACACCTTAATGAAATGTGTTTTTTGCCTACAGCTTTTATGTCCAGCTAACTCTGCCCAGGCAACTCAGACAGCTAATGTGGTTAGAAAAAACATACAACTCTCTAATAAGAAAGCCTCACGGATAGAACAAGATGTCTAAGCTCTCTGCAGCACCTCGAGGCCCATTCCTGGATTTCACTGCTTCTGTTGCAGAAGCAGCAGCTCGCATGTGTTTCAGACACAGCCCCCTGCCAAAACCAGGTTCTTGTATTTTTCCAGAACAAACCCAGGAAGATTTTTTTCTCAGACATGGGAGCGTTTGTTTTCTGTCAGAGATGGTGCCTTTCCACATTGCCAGCTCTGGTAGGCTGCATATATTTCCGAGAGTCCTGGAAAGTATTTTTCCCTCCCCCAGAGCAAGGGGGCTAGACTGCAGGGGCTGCTGCATCTCTGCAGAGGGGTGGCAAGATGTCCAGCCAACATCAAAAGCCTTGTTTGCCCATGCTGCTCTGCTAGAGATGCCTTTGACAGAGCAACACCACTTCTGTACTAGTAAACTGAGCAGAGCCAGGGACACAGTTTTAGGCTATCTAGATGACACAGAGTACACTGAATAGTGTTTTCTTCTTGTCCAGTCTAGTCAGAAACTAGGTAGGAGTAAGACAGCTACTGAGTGGGTCATCTTGTGCCATCTTGTCTCTCTGAAGCATGCTACCACTGCAGTTTTTGGAGAAGATGAGAGTAGAGCCGTGCTTTGAGGTCTCCGAGATGCAAGCTGGTTAGAGGTAAATGGCAAGGGACAGCAAAGGCTGTGAAGTATGAGGAATGTTGGACTTGTGTCCCTCACGTATTTCTGCGTACCGGTTTTGGACAGTTCTGGTGCCTACTGCGATGCCTATGCCAAGGCACTTGCTACTGGCTGAAGGAACAAGGGAAGAAGGACCATGTCCAGGCAAACACAAGACCTGAGAATGTGATGTAGTTGTTGCGTTAGAAGTGACATCGGTCTAATGGCAGCAGCTAACACACCCCAGGTGGCTGGTGAGCGACATGAGGTCATCACTCAGTTCTGCTTCATGAGCCGATAGGTCTGTTTTTACTACTTGATCTGCTATTGTGCATGACTAATATGTTCATGTTAAGCTTAACTCTTCCTGTTGCTTTTGGTTGCACTGGCCTTGAAGGCATTCCCAGGTGTGATGTAATAGAATCATAGAACGGTTTATGTTGGAAGGGACCTTTACAGGTTATCTAGTCCGATGCCCCTGCAATGAGCAGGGACATCTTCAATTGGATCAGGTTACTCGCAGCTTTGTCCAACCTGACCTTGAGTATTTCCAGGGATGAGGCTATTATCACCTCTCTGGGCAACCTGTGCCAGTGTTTCACCACCTTCATTGTAAACAATTTGTTCCTTATATTCAGTGTAAAACTACCCTCTTTTAGTTTAAAACCATTTCCCCTTGTCCTGTCACAACAGGCCCTTCTAAAAAGACTGTCCCTGTCTTTCTTACTTTAAGTACTGAAAGGCTGCAATAAAGTCTCCCCAGAGCTGCCTTTTCTCCAGCCAAAGAGTGGCACAGCAGCCCTTGGATTTGAGGCTGGAAGGGGTATGCAGGTTCCTGGGCCCTACATGAATTTAGATGATGTAAAATAAGTATCTGCATGACTAAGTCTGTGGGCTTTGCAAACATGAGCAATGGTGATTGATGATAGTTGCACATTAAGGCAATCCACTTGATATCGCTGCAAAATAATTGAAAAAAAGAATCAATTTGTTCTTGCAGGATTAGGATCTTAGTACATATCCTCAAGAGTGACTACTGGAGACACTGTGAGAATCAATAAACTTCTTAAATACTATTACGTTATCCTCCACAGGCCCAATCTGTGGCACATTTGTAGCATGCCTAAACTGAGTCTATTAGAGACTTTTCAACAAAATCACCTTAACAGAGTTTTAAAGAATAACTGGGGTTTTCAAAGGCATTGTTTTGTTCGCATTTTAAAAATCAAAAATAGTACTGCTGCTTATTAATTTAAAGCACTCTATTCTTTTGAAACTGCATGGAAAGCATGAGCTAGAGATTTAAAGTGGACATCATCTATATGATGGCTCAGGCCTGAGTTTCCAAATACAGATCAGGTCAAACATTTTAGGAAATGTGATGGTTTTGCTCCATCTGCACCCTGAGGTAATCAAAAGATTTAAGACTGTCTCCTGAGGAAGGTAAAAGCTTAGCTCCTATTCAAACTATTCAAGAACCAGGGGAAACAGTAGACCTGCTGTTCCTTTTTCCTTTTTCTTTCTTTTTTTTTAAGCAAAGAATGGGACTTCTGTTACTTTGAAACATTTGGAAATTAGGTTAAAAGATTTTGCAGTTGATCCAGTCATTAGAGATGCAGGAATTTTTAATGTGTAAAACTGGCCTGTTGACAATGACTCCCTCAAGACCTTGGTAGAAAGAAGCAGTTCTAGCAGCATGATCACACTGCAGGCACCTTTTGGAGGAAGCTGATGGATGCAGAGGCACTGAAGCATTGCCACAGGACAAAGAGGCCAAATCTGCATCCAGAAAGTGAACCCTGCACAGATTGTTTCTGCACTGTATGGCAGGAGGCATTGATTTCCTCATTCCTGTGGAAATTATAAAGATGCTGTGTCATTTTTGCTTTAATGGCGCCCTGAAGAATCTCGAAAAGTTTTTGTACACTAAGTGCTGATGTCAGTTATATGAGGAGAGTAAACCAGACAGAAACTTTTCTGCTTTACTGATTTTGAGGGATAATGGTAACTCAAGCCTAGACTCTGTATCAGCCCCTGTTTAGATGGTTCCTCACACCAAAATTATTCCTGCCTTTTATCCTGTTACAGTGGATAACACAAAATATACAAAGAACTGAAAGATGAGATCATGTTAGGTGTCTCCCCATCCAACTACCTCTCTTACTTGCTAGGCCCCAGGGTCAGATCTGGTGTCTATTCTGAAATCATGAATCTCGCATTGGCAGCTGTGTGGCTGCCTACTACATTGCCTACCAGCACTACCTTACCGAATGGGCACGTAGTAAAGGACTG
>JANHFX010153600.1:0-12609 GCA_027560015.1 Chloroceryle amazona
TTCACTTTTGGGGGGGGGGGGGGAAGAAAAAGGAAAAAAAAAGAAAGGCGAGGGGGGAAAAAAAAAACAAAACAAACCAAAATGTCACTTGGGAAAAAAAACCTTACAGATTCTGGGAAATAGCTATTCAATTTTCAGTAAGAAAAAATATTTAACAGGAAAATAGTCTTAGATATAAAGTAATCATCTTATTTAATATTACTGCAGGTTAAATATGAGGTAGATTTCCCTTCTGACACAATTCCACAATTGCAATTTCTTGAGCATTTCAGGATATAGATCAGTGCAAAACTATGTTGCAGAGAAATATAATACGTATTGACCAATTCTGATAATGGCATCTCTGTTCCGTTTAAATACATGTATATGTAGTTTTTTGTGTACTGCAGACTTAAGATAATAAAGAGCTACATAAAGTAGCTTAGATAACTAAGGTGCAGAAGGCATGGCAGCCTGGGGTTTGTGTGAAGTAGCGTAGCCTGCATCACTTGGGTTTCATTAAATTATCAGAGGGTGGCATACACCATGTGCTGTTAACTGTGGAGGTTTAAGCCGCAGAATGTTTGGGAGTGGCACAAAGTAAAAGTAGATTTATAGTAAAATGGGGTAAGTATGGGGGCCTTTGAGAAAATATAGGATAACTTTTTTATTCTTTATTTATCTGATGTTAGTATTTAACTCCATCACCTTCTTTCACAGGCAGTTTCCTTCTTTCTCCTTTGTTGCCAGTAGTAGTGAAAGGCGTAGTAAACTACAGTTTACAAGCAGTTATGTCTTTGATGATACTGGTCAATCTATAATGAAGGCCTGCGATTCATTGTTTTCACATCCTATTTGAAAACAGTTCTGGTAATTCTTGTGGGTGAGTCACTGACAGTGGATCCCCTCAAATCTTTGTTTTGCTGCAGGACATGTCATTGCAGTTACATGGAAATGCATAATGATGATTTGTCTCCAAAACTATGTTAGTTCCAGGGCAAGATTAGATTTTATTAATTTATTAGAAGTAAAAAGACATTTTTATGTCGGTAACAAGTTCTTGCAGTGTAATTTTATTGTTCAGAATGCAAGCATAATGTTTGGACAGTTTATTTAAGTTCATCTTTAATAATGTAAGTCATTATCCCTGAAGTCCTTTTGTACTCAGGAAGCTGCTGATTCTGTCATCCTTTAAAGCTTGCGAAGTTTGCCTCAGTAGGATCATGCCGGAAAGAGGTATTACACCTTGCAAGCATTTTCTATTCCATCAAGATTGCCCAAAGTGAGGCATGTTTTAGTAGCAATTTGTGTGTTTCTTTTTCCTTGAGCAAGTTTTCACATTTTTGCCCTAGTGAACTCCTCTGTCACTTTCTAAAGCTGCAGTTCAGTGTAATGTTTTTGGAAACAGAAGACTTCAGAGAATCCTTACTGCTAATAACTGACAGTCTGATCTGTTTCCCATCTTATGGTGCTTATCTGCATCTGAAACTGATGCACTAATCCATCAGTTCTGTAATTGCTTCCAGAGGGTGAAGTTTAAAATTGCAGGCTATCAGTCTCTTCTTTTGGTGCCTTTTTACTGACTGCCTGGAATTTAATGCTTTTAAATATGTACCATCAGCAAAGGCCAACAGTACTTTCTGCTTAAACCATGGTACAGTTACCTCTTGGAGCCTTATTCATTTTTGTATAAACAAACACCATTAAAAATGATTGACTAGAAGTTTCATTTTCTCCTTTATAGTCTTCACTGAACATAAAAGGAATTTTTCTGCAGTATATTTCTCTGGCAGTCATCTAAGTTTCTATATTAATCCGAATGTGTTGGACTTGGAAGAGGAAAAAATGTAGTAATGTTACTTAGTGTGGTTTTTTTGTTTGTTTGATTTTGGTGTGTTTTTTGTTTTGGTTTGTGTTTTTGTTGTTGTTGTTGTGTTGTTTTGTTTTGTTTGTTTGTTGTTGTTTGTTTGTTTTGTTTTGTTAAAATCCTACAACAAGGGAAATAAGGAATGTCTTTTTCAGGGTAAACATAAGCTTTCTGAAAATATGCTAGCTTTTCTTTTGGTGCTACCTTAATTATTATTTTATGGTACTCAATAACTCATTCCATCCAAGCACCCATATTGGCTATCTGTTTCCCATGATACCAGTCAATTTGTTTACATACATACTTAGAATGGGAATAATGTGTATTTTTGTATAATGCTACTGGGCTCTGTTCTCTCACACCTTGCCACAAATATGGCACTTTCAGCAAGAGCAGTTCTGTGGTACTGGGAGGAGATCTATTGTTACAGGCATCCTTCTACCTTAATTGCCACACAGTGACACATACTCTGCTTCTTCAGGAAGCTATCCTGTGCTGTCAAGAGTCAGTCAGCCATGTGAACAACAAGAAGTACAAAGCCAGGCTTCTGAAATGAATTGAGCTCTAGATGTGGAGAGGAAAAAAAAAAAAGATTTGCAGCTTTGAAGGTGTGTTTAAGGAGGGAAAGTTGATGGGAAAAGAGGTGGCAGCTAGGTAACATGTAATACGAATGGTAACAACAGAAATGTTTTTTTAGTGAAGCATAAAATTCTGAACAACATTGTTCCACCTTTTCAACCAAATTCATTAATATATTTCTTGTTCATATAAGCTCATATGGACTTTGGAGGTGGAATATATTTAAATGGCCTGGGGGGGGGTTAATACACTTCAAAAGAAAATAGTTTATTGATTTATAGTTGTGTCTTTCTTTTACTCACTTTGTGAAAAAATATATATGCATATACTTTTGTATGATAGGGAAAGTGTAAAGTATATGATGGTGCGTCTTATGGGAAACATTATTTACAGAAGTAGATTTGATTTTTTTTTTTTTATCCTTTGGGAGATGTAATTTAACTTTAGTCTGTAATACATTGAGTTGGTATTTATTATTTAAGAGCAGAGATAGTTGTTCTGGTTTGAGTGAGAACAGAACTAATTCTGTTCAGAGATTTTACTTTTCAGCTCAGTTCTTCTAACTAACTGCACTGTCTGAAGTCAGCAGCCTGTTTTCACAGGCAGTGTTTGCTGCTGGCAGTGAGAACACCCCATGGTTAGAGTTACTACCAAGGGTTGGTGTGCAGAGCAAGGCCACTGCTGGATCTTGTGTGCCACGCTGGGGGGCTGCAGAAAGTGAAAGGCTGCACCTGAAGGGAGGAGGGGACAGGGTGGGTAACCCTAAATGGACCAACGAGTTATTTCATCCCATATACGTCATACTCGATATAAAGCTGAGGGATCACGAGTGTGTCGCCCTTCTTGTTCTGCTTTGCTGGCATTGCTCAGCTTGGCTTGGGTCCTCTTCCAGTTTCTTTCTTGGAGCATCCCAGGAGGACTCTGTTCTGGCTTTGATCCAGATCTGTGTGTTCCTGAATCTGGTACCAGAATCCATCTCCTGAACACAGCTCCCGTCTGCTCCTGGGCCCAGTCTGGGATCTCCCCGGTGCCTGCTCCACAGCATCCGTGGTGATGGTGACGTAATTGCCATTGGCGGCAGGGAGGGTGGTTGGGTTCAGTACTGCTTTTCTATATATTTGTATATATTCCATTACTATTATTATTTTAATTTTCATTAAAACTGTTCTAGTTTTCTAATCAATGAGTGTATCACCTTTATTCCCTTTCTCTTCCCCTTTGGGGAGGGAGAGGGGTTACAGAGAGCATCTGTTATAGGTCTAAGGGACTACCCTGACCCTAAACCATGACAGTAGTGAAAGTCATGCTTTCTCCTTTTGAGCCAGAATTATTTTTTTTATTTTTTCTAACATTAAAAAAAAAATCTAGGGAATCTTGTTCTGTTTCATGTATTCCTTTCTTGCAAATACTTTTGTTCTAATTACTTTTAAATTGTTTGAATATTTAAGTGCTTGTTTTATCAAATGGCTTTTGGAGCCAATAAGATAATCTTGTATCTGCAGACTTCTCATGAAAATTCATTCATAAAAGCTATCACAGTGACTTTCCACTAACTAGTCTCCAGGGAGAGGTGTAACATTTTTCCCATGGATGTATTGCAGAAGCATTTGAAAAGGGACCATCTCACTGTTACAAACATGCAGCACTTCAGAGAGGTCTCATATTGAACAGGCATGTTTGGACCTTGAGACTTTTTTTTTTTGTAGTAGTAGTAGACTTCGTGGCACAAGCTTTGTTCTGTGGGAAAATAATGGAAAGTAAATGAAAGTCTTCATAGCACTGTTGTCATGGCACCCGGTCATCCAGTATACATAGACGTCGAAATACTGACCAGGCTGCAGGTGTCAGAGACAGCCTTGCATGACCATGTGATGTAAACCAGAAAAGCTTCATCAAGGATTAAATGAAATGCTGCATTTTACTGCCATAAAAGTAACTTCCTCTGAAGACTGCAGTCCTGTAAGAGGAAGTTTTTCTCAACAATTTTTTGAACGGGGTAGCAGAAGGCAACATTCCTTTCACTCGGTTTCTGACATATTTTAAGTATCTGCTTTCAACTTCTCCAGAACAGTTCTCAAGATTTCTTATATGATCAACTTTGTTCAACTGGCATGACCTTTTCCTTGTTTAGCCTAACTCCCTTCTTCCTCAGAAAACATTTACTCTGAGGTAGACATTGACAATTGCAATGCTGAAACTTGATGGTGAAGAGTTTGATAAAGTTACAGTCCAAGGGAGAAAGAATTGAGCAAAACGTCTAATTGCTTATTAGTATTTTCTGGTAATGTATGCCAGCAGCCAGTTGGCTAATGTATTGGCCTTTTATCCACAGCAAAACAGCATCAATCCCTAGATGCAATTTATATACAGAATTTGAAAGTATTGTGTAGTGTTAGAATCAAGACAGCATCCACAATATCTTTGTACACTGTTCTTTGCAGTGTTTCCAATGAATAGGGTTTTGGAAATAAAAGAGTTCAGTATACTGGATGAAACCAAATGGATTTCTGCAATTTTTCAATCAGGATGACTTAGTCTTTGAATAACTAAAGAGCAAAGGAAGATCAAATATCAGCATATAATATTAAAGACAGTAAAAACTAATTGTATCTGTAAAGTGGCTAGTTTATATTTGCTTCTCATCAATAGACATGATATATTTAATAGTCACTAAACTGAAATATTCTGCTTCTCACTCGACTTTGCTTTCCTGCACATCACTATTAATATGAAATTTCTTTACGTTTTGGAGAAAATTTATGTTTAAGAAATTACAGTAAGAATCTAGTATTTTTAACAGACAGGTTTTTTTAAAAAATAAAATACTGTGCTCCATCTCTGTGTTGTACTGGAGAGTTCAAAACTAGACAAAGTAATCCAGGTGTGGTCTCAGCAGTAGTGTTGAGTAGATAGGAAGGGTCACTTCCCTCCAACTCCTGGCAACACTTTTTCTAGTGCAACCCAGGATAGCAGTAGACTTCTTTGTCACAAGGGTATGGTTCTGCATCACGTTGCATCAGGACCCCCTTGTCCTTTTCTGCTGAGCTGCTTTCCAGGCAGTTGGTCCCCAGCATGTATTGGTGCATAGAGTTGTTCCTGATCAGGGGGAGGACTTTTCCCTTCTTACTGAAATTTTGTGATATTCTCATCTGCTCATTTCTCCAGCCTGTTGAGGTCCCTCTGGATGGCACAGCAGTGTTCTGTTGTATTGGCTGTTTCTCTCAATATTGTATTTCTGGCAAAATGCATGTGGGTACATTCTGCCCCATCATCAAGATCATTAATGAAGATGTCACATAGGATTGAACCTAGTAGTGATCCCTGGGGTATGCTGCTAGTTAGTGACCGCCAATTAGACTTCACATCACTAATTGCCGCTCTCCAAGCCCACACATTCATCCACATTTCAGTCTTCCTCACTATCTGCTCATTCAGCTCATTCTTTATCAGCTTTTCTTTGGAGATGGATCTCTTTATAGAGGGACAGTCTCAAAGTGTTACTAAGACCATGGGGGCAGTATTGGCTTCTCTTCCCTTGTCTTCAGTCATTTTATTTTAGAACATTATAAAGCTGGTCACTTCCACTTGGTGAATCTGTGCTGACTACTCCCAATCACCTTCTTGTCATTCTCCAAATGTATTTGGAAATGGTTCCCAGGATTAGCTGCTCCATCAAGGAACAATGGGAGACTGACTCTTCTGTAGCTCACTTGGTCCCCCTTCTTGCCATTACTGAAAACAGGAGGGACATTTGCTTTCCATGAGTTCTCAAGCACCTCTCCCAATTAGCATGATTATTAAAGATTATCAAGATCAACAACTCATGGGTTGTTTTAGGGTGATCCTTAAGGATATGGTAAAGTTATTTCTTTAAATTAAAGAGATTATTTTCCCTTACAAAATTCAGGAAAACTGTATTCCTTTCTATTTTCAACTAGAATTAGGCTGAAGCCATTAAAAATTATGCTTTATACCATTATGGAGTAAATGTGTGGTTTCACATTTGTACGGCTTGCACTGAATGGTCAACTCCCTGTCACCGTAACAGGACAGTGGTTCAATACCCTCCTGGTCCACCTTACATTTCCCTAAGTCAGAAGCTGCACCTGCTCACTGAAGCAGAGAAGTAATGACCCCGGAAACAGGAATATTTTGAAACAGCTTATTGGAGTTCAGTTTACTTACCTTTGACTTGGAAAGTCATCAGAATTAGGCCAAGACAAACAGTGGCTACACACAATCAAGAGGTGACACTGAGTTGTGGAGGAGAGAGAAAAAGCTCTTATGTTTGATGGCAGAAAACTGTTCAGTTCAGTTCAGTAGTACACAGAAACTGTTCTCTAATAAATGAGGCTGAACAGTGACAGGATAAAAGCAGTTAAATTTAGGAAGGAAGACTATGTAACGATTCAGAGAAGAGGCACAAGTCTTAAAATCAGTAAGTTAAATACAGTGACAGTTCAGTAAACGTCTTTTAAGTGATTTGTCCCTTAATAAAATATAAGGCATGTATGTAAGCATTTGAGCACAGGAATTGTTTCAGGTATGTTTAGTTTTTCTGGAAAGTCTGTATTTAATTTTATTATATCAATGTTTAAATATTGCTGAGATATGTTATAACGGTATAAATTACTGTTTAGTTAAGATTAAATAGCTAAAGTTTTATGTTAATATTAAGCCAATTTTCAGGATTACTGCTTTAAAAGCAGATTGTTATTCACTACAGATAGTGCACATGGTCATGATAATATTTAGTAGATGGTTGGACTTGATCATCTTTAAGATCATTTCCAACCTTAATGATTCTATGATAACCATAATTTATTGACATTTTGTGGATATGCAAATCTTCATGTCTGTGCTTGGGTTTGCATTAGAAGTTGAAGTACCAGCTCTCTTGCAAGTATTTGATTTTGTAATGAGGTATTGGTTTGCTTTGTTGCCATTCAGTTTTACAGAGCATTGCTTTGTTCATTCAGTAGTTTAGTTTCTTGACTGCCAAGAAGAGTTCCAGTTTTTTCTTTTTAAGAACAGGAGAACTTCAACACTGCAAAACAAATACGCTTTCAAAATGACTACCACTAACTGCTGGCAGAGTGTCTGTCTTCCTTTGTCTGTTCCGCTGCAAAACAGAGTGTGTTTATACAGAAGGCTGTCTGTGGTAACTCTATTAATACCAAAGATGCAGGTAATGTTTAATAAATGGCTTCTTCATTTTGCTACACCTGTGAACCTGTGTTGTGAATAGAGAAGTGGTTGTTTCTATCAGAGCACTGTCACTTCATTATTTCAGGAAAATTCTGGAGCTCACAGACCACATACATAGTACTGAAGGTTATCCATTCCAACAATCCAAAATCATTGTATTGGTTGATAATAACAAAGATTTCATACTTTTTCTTGTAGTATTTTTGGAGAGGAGTTGTGAGACACAACAGTATATAACATAAATCCACCTTGAGACCTGAGATTTTGGCAATTTTTAAGGCAATGTAGTATTTGTATTATTGCTTTACCACATAGAGAGGTTTTACATAAACAAGCAGTAAACACAGAATGCAGAATTATTAAAGGTGAATGAGTCAGTGTAAGCATTGGGTGGATATATGCAAAGTTGGTGTAACATTAATGTAGATGAAATTTACTTTATAGTTCTTTAGCTTATTTGATCAAGCCCACTTCCTTAGTTGTTTGTTATGCAATAGCATTTTATTTACAAAGGATTATGTTTTGATTACATTAGTCACTTTAGGATTCTTTTGTTTATATACTGTCAAGAGGAGCTGCCACTAGATAAGAAAATAGAAGAAACAAATTATAAAACCATTATTTTTCTGTTTCTCCAAAATAAACTGTAGGGTGTTCTAACATCAGATTATGGTGACTTTCTTGACTGGTGCTTCTAACTGTTGCTTTAGAAAGGAGTACATGAACCATTTTATTCTCACAGTCCATTAATCACTAAACAGGAAGCTTGCTGCCCATATCACAAACAGAAATACAACTCTATTCCTGGAGGCAACACTGTGTTTTGAAAACAAGATATCTGTGCATTCCCTTAGAGAAAAGTGCAGTTTTTTATTAAATAATTACTGCAATTATATCACAATATATATGTTTTCAGCATTGAGTTTCTTAGTAATGCTGTTTCACATATCACCTGTAGGAGCATATACTTTGCCTTTAATTTCACCACCATGAGATGTCACATGCCACAAGAAAAAAAAAAAAGACAAACTTTAAAGTTGATCTAAGTAATTTCTATTGTGTTTTGTTCTTAAAAATAATATTTTGAAATAGCCATATTCTTAGACACAGAATTGTGTCAATTTGCATTTCATGATTCTGAGATTAGAGGTGCCTGCTGTTTATTTGAAATGGTAGGTGATCTGATTCAATTGATAATGCTTTCTCTTTCAAAGCTATGCTTATGTTCTTTTTTGTGTGTTACATTTATTTCAATCTGCTCATTTATTAACATTGCTGTCCAAGAGGGAGGCTTTGATTTTTGTTTTTACAGCATATGTGCTCTCTTCATCCATTCTGTCGTGTAAGCTCCATGTATTTCTCTTACCTAATAACATTTTCTAACTCTTTCCTTTTTCATCTGTGTTCAGCTGCAATATAGAAATTGTGCCCATGGTGCCATCTGATACTGTTGTTCTGTTTTAACTTATTTGGATGCCTCTTGAGGTCCTCCATGTGTCCTCTTTTACATCCTACTTCTGCAGGTTGCTTTGAGACTTTATACTCCTCCTTGTTTTCATGCTAGTGTTGTTCATCAAGTCACAATTCCTATCCATCTCTGTATTATCCTTATTGTTTACATCATTGTTTCACTAGGATGGATTGTTTCTATCCATCATTGCTTCCTCCTATGTAAAAACATAACCTTTTTCTTTCATATGGAGAAAAGAAACCTTTTCTCTGGGTCTTTTTTTTCTCTTCTTTTTGAAGGTGATTCTTTACTGCAATCACCAGTGCATATGGTATTGCATTTGTCACACTATATTGTTTTTATCAGAGTTTGATGTCGGAGTTATTCAAAGTCATTTTTCAGTTGTCCTTTTTCCAGTCACTTTAATATTTTTATTAGGCATTACTTACTATGTTTATTGTCATATTCTCACTATTCATTTTTATGCAATTTTAGTTTTCTTACTTTTTCTTATTTCTGTCAGTCTTTGTCTCAAAACCTTGTCAGTATTCAGTGTCTTCTCTCACCTTCCGCTATCCTGTGTTTTGGTATATTTTCTTGCTTTTGAGTTAATAAATTTTCCATACTGGTTCTAGTGGTCTGCATCAGGATACATGCTGTTCAGTTCATATCCTAGATGATGTCAGGCTTCTCTGATGTTGTCTGTATATATACCTCTAATTCTGAGATCAGGAGGAAAACGAAAAGAAACAGCTGTTCCATTTACAATTTTTTCTTTTTTCCCCTGTTTCATAAAATGGGAAGAAGATTTTCTGTAACTATTTAAAACATTTCTCATTTGGTACAAGGATTGAGACTACCTATATTCTTAGGCTGTTTTTTCTTCCATGTTTTCATAAATCCTGTGTACTCTCAACAGCCCTTTTTCAGTTCATTTCATATTACTTGCTAAGATGTATTCTAAGTGTGATTTTTTAAAATGATTTTATGGAAGTCATTATTTCTGTCCATGATTCCTGAGATTGATGAAATCATCAAAGTCCTTTCTGGAATCTGAGGTTAATTTGTCTTCAATCTGTTATGCACTAGAGAGTGCATGTTTCTTTTTGACAACTGGCTTTTAATATGCGCATTTAAGTGTTTGGGGTTTTTTTGTGTTACCATCTCGAGGAAGACACACACACACACCCCCACCCCCCGCCTCCTCCCCAGTAGAGTAACATTTAAACTAAGCCTCCGTCTGTGATTTATCCACTTGACTCATATTCCTTCTGTAAAATTAATAGGATCAGGAAATGATTGCAGATTTTTCACACCTCTAAATACTTTGTGTATTGTGTAACACTGATTGATATTTGATAACATGTTTAAACCTAAATTCTATTCACTCGTTGCTTATTCACATGCTTGTCCCAACAGGATCTGGAAAACTCTGTAGCAGGTTGTTGCAGAGCAGCTTCTTTTCGGGTTTTGCTTTTAGTTTTGGGTTTTGTCTTTTTACAGTTGTGCTTCATACATAATAGTAATTCCAAGTGTTGAATATTTTCATTTTTGCTCTCTTGTGTTGATCGTCAGTGTTGGTCCCAAATGCTATCTTACCATCTTAAAAAATGTTTGTTTATGCAAAAGTGTAAATTAGAATGAAATGGTATTTTCACCCAAAAGAGATTTTGATTTTTAAAAAAAAGCAACAATCCTACAATTCACACTATAGCTATTTAGGTGTTTTGGATTAGTATGTTGTTGATTTTGTTTTTTTAATCTTAGCTCTGACACATCAGAAAATATCAACTGGCTGTTTGTTTCTTTGAAAATGTAGCTATGAAACTATTCATAGTGCCGTGTGTATGTGAGAGACAGAGAAAATGATTTAGTTTTTAGGCTGCCTCATTAAGCATTCCATTCCACTCCTTCTGAGTTGTCCCTTTAATCAACTCCAGCAAACTGCTACTTACGGGAACTGAATCACAAAAACGCCGGCAGTTTTTATTCCAGTGGCTTAGTCAGGGTCATGTTCTTCTCAACTAGCTGATGTCAGAGTAACCAATGAAGAAACTTAACATAGGTCGGGCTTGAAGTTAGTTGCCAAGATGCTTATCAAACAGGACCATTCCTGAGTATTTTAAAAGAGCTCTGAAGAAGCTCATCATTCTGAGCAACATGCAAAAAGGAAGTCACATTTTTTTTAAGAGTAGTTTCTAAGTATTCAAATAAGATATTAGCAATGATTCTACACATTCTTAAGACAGTCTTCTATCATACGTGATCTAATTTATTACCCTGTGCTAGATAATTAATTATACAAAAATTCCATGTCTAGTCAAAGGGAAAAGTACAAATATGTAAGTATAAAAATGAAATACATTGATAATAATATGTGGTTTATTAAGAACTGTAGGATATCAAAATTGCTTAATATTTTGTGATGTGAACAAAAAACAAGTTTCTTACTGTTTCCTCTTGTATTCTTTCCAGTGAGTTTGGACTGCTGTAATAATTTGATACTTAATGCAGTACATGATATAGTATTATTTTGCTCAGGTATTGTTTAAGTTGAAAAATAATTTCAAAATTGTAAATAAATACTTTAAGTCTCTTTAATTAAAAATGTATTAAAAATGTGGATGTTCCACTGAAATTTTTTGAATTTAATCTCATAGGATCTAGTGAAAGCTATATTATTAGAGGTTTTGTTATACAGATTTGGGATGGTTTCTTGGTTTCTTGTTTGTTTTGTTTTTTTAATTTATTCTTTTCTAATTGCCAATACCCTCAAGTTTTAGCAGTGAAGTGCTTTATACTGGGCTTTGTAGAACTGAAAAAAGTCTCAGAGAATGTATTTCAGCTTACTCTGTACATGTGTTTTACACTGAATGATGTTATATCACTTTGAGTGGAAGTCAGATTTTTACTTAATTTTCATTTCTTGATATTAAGATATAGTTACATTTATTTTTTATGCCCACTGTATTTGGTTGTTTGGTTATTTTGTATGATTATTTTAGAGTAGCTTAGCTGGCAGCTGTGAGGTTTGAGGTTCCAGACATGACGGTCAGTGCTAAAACAAATACCACGTTGTTCAGGTAGGTAAACACCACAAAGGGAATGCCCACTGAGAATTTTCCTTAAACAGTATGTAATTCATTTCATGGAGTTGTGAGAGCAAACATCTAAGCTAGGCTGAGAAGCTGCTGAATAGCTGCAGTTAGTGAATACAGTTCTAAATCTTATGAAAGGTTATGGTTAAGGTAAAGTTACGAACTGCTGCTGCAGTCTCCTGAAAAATATATGACAACATCTCTGTTGGTATCTATTCTAAAATTTGTGGTGCTTGAAGATTCTGTGCTTCCTTTTTCAGCTATCAGAGCAGAGAGGAAACTGCAGTTAGATCATGGCAAACACCTATTCTTTTGGCTTGAATTTTAAGATATACTTGTACAAAGAAATGGTGAGAGTATACTACTACTTTGCCCCACTCCCGCCCACCCTTTTATTTTTTTTTTTTTTTTTGTTTTTTTGTTTGTTT
>JANHFX010153601.1:0-12606 GCA_027560015.1 Chloroceryle amazona
GGAATGGATTAAAACTAGAGAGAGGTCGATTCAGGTCAGACATTAGGAAGAATTTCTTCACCATGAGGGTGGTGAGATACTGGAACAGGTTGCCCAGAGAGGTGGTGGAAACCCCATCCTTGGAGGTTAAGACTAGGCTTCCTCCTCAGTATCTCAACCCTGAACAAAAAAAAAAAAAAAAAAAGCATGAACCAAGGGTTTTACTTTTGTGACTTTTGGTGTGTAAATCCTTCTTTCTTGGGAAAGTATCTTAGAAAGATGCTAATAAAAACATCCAAAACACTAAGAGGAACAGCAGAGATTTCCATTCACTCTTCTCAGTGTTTCCTTTTCCCCGATCCTTAGTCAGCACCATAGGATCCTCTTCCAAGGCATCATGGACTCAGCCCTGGGAAAAGAGCTGTCAAAACCCTGATGATAAAACACTCTGAATTATAGCTCCCCAGTACCTCTGATACTGCCTTTTATCTCTGCAAGAGTGGTCTTCTGATTATTCAGTCTGAGAAACTGAATTGAAGTCTGAAATAGTTCCCTCCTGGCAAGTACACTCATATTCCATTTCCAAGGATACTAGAGAAGATAAGCTTCTGCAAACCTAGTATGCTCTTGGATCCTATTTGACATAGTTTATGTAGCTCTTAATTTTAATCCCCCAACTGCTTTTAAACAGTACCAAACAAGCCTCCTGGAGGTGCTGCTGTGCAATGTAAAATTGAAACACTGATTCTATCTATGGGATTTTACAGCCATTTTAGCAGACACATTATTTAATTTTAATTGCTTCAGAACAGTACCTTTTCCAGGAAAGATGAGGGTATTTGAAATCCCCCCTTTTTGCCACCTATATGACTACCAGAACCTCATCCCTTGAAAACTTGCCTAAGATAAATGTAATCAAAATTGCACAGGTTAACTAAAGTCTATTTCGCCTACTATTTACCTGCAGCCTTGTATTGGAAGCAACAACTAAGCCATTCCTCAGGATGGAATGCCAATTTTCAATGTGTGAGCCACTGAAAAAGTGAAAGAAAATGTGTCAAAATCTACAGTGTAAAATGCAAAATTAAATCAGTAATCCTTTATAACAATAAATTCCCAGCTGTACACCTCAAATAGCAAGAACGAAAAAAAAATAACATGGCATTTTGGTAACCTTTGATTAATATGAATATATGTACTCACTGAAATGCAAAGGTACTTCCATAGAGATTCTTAGCAGCTCGGAAATTGTATTCTTTGGCTGGTGGACTGCTGAGAAGTAGGAACTGGTGGGGAGTGTGCATAAACTTCAGCTGCTGTAAAATAGAAGTGTACAAGTGAAAAGAAGTTGATTAACACAAAAGCATTATATTTCCATAATGGTAATTCTTAAGATACCATGCTGTTTCACATAATATATGACTGCATCTAAATTATTACATGAACTAAGTTGAAATTGGTCTCATTATCATAGCTTTTACCTGAAATCAAACAGTAAAAATGTCCTTCAGTTTCTGAAATGTATGGAAGTTTCTGAAACATATTTCAGCCTAATATAGATCTAGTAAAGTAATTAAATTGGACAATTTCATCACGATATTCTGATCAGAGCTGGCTTTGAATTAAGCTTCAGATTTGAAAGGCTGCAGATTACTATACCCTTAATCAGAGGATCAGAGGCACATATACTCAGAAATGAATCTCAGCACCATCCCTCTAAAATTCTAGAGCTATATTCTTTTTACAGTGTACTCATACGAGGATCTCCTGATACATCATGTTTGTCTGCTCTGCTTTTTGTACAATTCTATATTTAATATTCTATATGGTAACAAAACAAATGGTGACGTTCTCACCCAATCTCATATGATGACAAGGTAGACACTTGCATTTGAGCTACTCGCCTTAAATAGGCTTTTTCAGAGCATTATTCTCTTGACCTATTTTAGATGTTCACAACATGATTCTATGAGTCATGACCTGAAACTGCCCATTTATCTCCCCTGTCTATTAATGGAACCCATGTGCTTAATTTGAATGTAGATACATTTGGACAGGAGAGTCCCGCCTAAAATGATAATACAAGCCATGAGAAATGATAAAATAATAAAGAACCCACAGACACTTACCCTATTCACTGGTAGCTTCACAATATGTGATCTATTACTAGAAATAACCCTAGAATAAGAAACAGTTAGATAGATGTATGAGACATGATAACCAAACAGAACTTTTCTTCTTAAGCCTGTCTTATGATTGGCTACCACAAAGCACCCAGCTGCAGGTCTTTGAACCTATCAGATGGAAATAGACCAAATATTGACAAAAAGTCAGATCTGAGGCCATACAAATAATCTGGAGCATTTCCAGTGTTTTCAGGGGGCCCAAATGAGGTCCAGAATCAGTCCAGAAACAAATACAGTTGCAAATGTCAGCCCTGATGTTAATACCAAATTAAACTGGTGTTTATTCATTCAACTTGGTACTATAATAATCATCTCATGTGAGTTAGTTTTATACCACTGTAGAAGAGGATGTGCAAGTGGGTCTTGTTTATCCATTTGCTTCTTTATTTCCAAATAAGGTGCCTAGAAAAGAGTAATTATGATAGAAATCATAGGGTTACATTTTATATGTTACATTGCCCATGATTTCATCTATTAAAATGAATACGTGAGACTCATTATCAGGTTTAAATCACAGTTTTACTGACATGCATTGTACAGTTACAAATGTGTTTTGATAACAACAGCAATTAATATAGCAATTATTTTCCCTTGAGTAAAATAATAAACATATAATTAGCATTAAAATTAATATATTATAGCAAACATTGGTGATCTCAGGGAGATCACATAATATATGTGATCTATTTATGTTTGGCTCTTGGAATAAGAAATTGGACTGGAACTGGACTCCAGTTTGTTAACTGATTTATGGTATAAACTGCTAAAGTAAAGTACTGTATCATTTTATAATCCCTTTGAAAACCTTTTTTGTTTTCAATCACAGTGCAAAGCATCCCTTTAAAACTCTTTAGTCCAAGAAGTATTTTAGCATTAAAAAAAGAAAAATGGTGTTTATTTTTCTTTTAAAAAGACATTATATTAGGTAACAGAAATACCCATATTTTTTTTTTTTATTTTTACAAGATGTTACATTGACAAAAATACCTGAATTTTAATTTTCAATGTATATTACTACTGTCTATACACCTCATTCTTCATTCCAGAAACCCAAAGTACTTTACAAATGCATATAGTATAAGATCTATAAACTTTTGTGAGGTTTCAATAACCACTTATAATTAGCTAGGCTACTTGGGAAAGGAAATATAACAATAAACATCAGATTCTTTCCCACTGTGAATATTGAGAAATCATATGGTAGTAATCCCAAGATACCCAAACTCCCAAGTTCCCAACTATACTTATCTGATCAAGTGTTTTGTTATAATAGAAAAAAAAGGTATAATTCAGAACACCATTACAAAATCAATTTATTTTGAAGACGCAGTTTGACTTGGATATTTCCAGAAATGTAGCAGCTGGTGATCATCCCATTAAAATGTCCTATTTATCTATTATCTCTTAATTAAACCTCAAAAGATCTGAGTTCTACTTCATCACTTCTATTTGACTGCCATTATGGATACTCTAGGTTTGTTATTTTTAATACACATTTTAATATAATTGCAGCTCTATGGGAAAGAGATGATACTACTGACTTCCCCACTCATTACAGGCAATCAATAAAAACATCTCCCTGGTTCTAGATACGGTAAATAAGTTATGTCAAGATTTTTAAACTCACCTGTGTCATCTCTCTAATAGAAGTGATACTATCCAGTGCTTTCATGACTCTGTCATAATTCTTCTTCTGATGTAGCATAAAATAAGCAAATAAATTTATAAAATGTTGGTCTTTGACTCTACAAAAACCTGAATTCTTTGAGAGTGTATAAAACCAAAGTTAGGATGAATGTTCAGAAAACCAATCCTTTCAAACATTTTTAACCAATAACTTCCTTCCACCTTACACACAGACTCTCATTCATAGTCCAGGAAAATCCCCTGAAAAAATATTATCATGATGTTTTTTATTTGAATTTCACTGGAATCTCCAACACACAACAATGTGACTCACTTAAAAAATTAGGTCACTTCTTAAACAAATATTTGTAACTAAACACAGGTTTTGCCAGTTATTTGGACAACATGCTATTAAGTTAAATAATCATAGAATCAAAGAATGGTAGGTGTTGGAAGGGGTTTCTGGAGATCATTGAGTCCAAACTCCCTGACAGAGCAGGATCACCTCGGGCAGGCCACACAGGAACGCACCCAGGCAAGTCTTGAAAGTCTCCAGAGAAGGAGACTCCACAACCTCTTTGGACAGCCTGTTCCAGTGCTCTGTCACCCTCACAGTAAAGAAGGTTTTCCTCATGTTGAGGTGGAACTTCCTGTGTTCCAGTTTGTGACCATTACCTCTTGTCCTACCACAGGGCACAACTGAAAAGAGACTGGCCTCTTCTACTTGACACCCACCCTTCAGATATTTGTAAACATTAATAAGATTCCCTCTCAGTCTTCTCTTTTCCAGAATGAAGAGCCCCAGGCCCTTTAGCCTTTCCTCATAAGGCATGTGTTCCAGTCCCTTAATCATCCTTGTATCCCTGTGTACTCTCTCTAGTATTTCCCTGTCCCACTTGAACTGAGGAGACCAGAACTGGACACAATATTCTATATGTGGTCTCACTAGAGCAGAGTAGAGAGGGAGGAGAACCTCCCCAGACCTGCTGGACACACTTTTCTTAATGCAGCCCAGGATATCATTGGCCTTCTTGGCCACAAGGGCAAATTGCTGTCCCATAGATAATTTGTCCACCAGGACTTCAAGGTCCTAATGCAGTGAACAAACAGATTTTAAATAAAATGCTAAATAAGATGTGTTTACTTTGCTAACATCTCTAGAAAAATTCAGAGGTCCTTCAGTTGTCCCTCTGCAGGTCAGGGTGAGCCCTGACCCTTGTTTATCTTCTGGAAACCACTACCAGAGGAGTCCACCTTTTCTGAGTGGATGAGCTTAACAGTCCATGCTTCATCAGCTCCACATCTGACATCACCTTCAGAAGCCTCATTATTCCCCATCTTTGGGTCTTACTAACTTCTGCCCATGGGCTTTAACCTTGCCCATGCTGGCAAGAAGCCAGGAGGTGGTGTGGGCCCTGGCAGCCCAGGTGCTCTCTCCACTCCTCTTCTAGAGTTCATATTCATATTCATATTAGCTTTTTCATATTACCTTATCTGCTTCAAATCCCCACCCTGCCTATCCACCAGACTAGCTGTCTCCTCATCATCCCCTTTCCAAGCATGTCCCAGTAAGTTTTCCATCTCACATGATATAGAACAAACTCACCCCTTCTGGGAAAGACCTTTATTCAGAAAAAGTGAAATGCATTGCAATGCAGGATGGCCAAAGTTCTCATTTATGCCCTTGAGGATGGTTCAAGGGGGCTGTAATAGTTCACAGCTTCCCTAAGGCTTCTCTAAGAGGCAGCATTTGAAGCCTGAGGAACAAATAGTGCAAACACAATTCTTTAGTTCAAAATTTGATGCTTGTACAAAACTTGACTGCTATGTCCAACATTTGATAAAAATAAGTTTAAGGACATAATTGTTTGCAAAGAGAAAATAAGATGACAGCAATAGCCACTTTAAGAATAAAAATATGGACTGAAAACTCTCCAGTCTACATGGTCTACACTTCCCAAAGGCCATCTTTCTTTTTGTGTCCAATGTGTATGCTGAGAGAAAGACACTAAGAATATAATTTGTACCCTAAAAGAAGTTCTTGGCTTCAACATAACTCTGAATGCAACTTACAGTTTATTCACAAATACCTTCCTACAGACAATTAAAAAAACTACAGTTTTCTAAAAAAATCATATGCTTGTGCTATACACTGAAGCTATATCTCTTACAGAAATATCTATGACAATGAAAGAGAACTACTTACCCTGGGGTTAAAGGCCAGCATCTGAGGATCATTAGGATCAACTACAGAAGGATATGGCTCAAAAATGACAAATTTCCTAGGAGACTCTAATGCAAACCGACACATGGATACTAACAGGTCAACCACCTAGGGATAACAAAAAATATTTATTTAATATATATACTTTCATATTGTATCATCCAGTCTGCTTTTTTTTTTTACACATTACAGTAATGACATATTTCACTGTTATTTATTGTTACACAAACCATGTTATCCACAGTACATAGTTTAGGACTGAAATTTTTCCATTGACCTCAACAGGATTTGGGTCCAGACCTGTTACATTATTCCAGGTGCATAAGTAGGACCAGTATCTGGTCCTAAATGTGTTATATCAAATAAAATTCTTGCAGTCCTACTTTTTCTTGTGTTTCTAATTCCTAGATTGAATTAATTCTCTAGGGAAATGAACTTGTGCTTAATCTGTGTATCTTTGTGCAGTAGATGATGGGGAAAGATGTTGCTCAAGAAAGGGGAAGGGATTGTGAATCTGTATCACTGCCCCCTGTTCTCCCGAAGACTGTAATCATGGAAACTCTAGAAAATATTGATTCTGCTAACACCAGAACAGTGCAGTGATTTAAGTTATTTGCATGGCTCACACTGGGAGATCCTCTACCTTCCTTCCTTCCTGTTGTACAAAGTTATGACATGGCTTTAAACATCTATGATTTCACCATAAGATCATGTGTTTAATGTGTACATAGGCATGTATTCATATAAAACTTAGCAACAGATTTCTGTATAACTCTTTCAAAATTTGTAACTCGGGTTAAAAATAGACTACAGCAATCACAAAACAGAGAGAATGCAGCTTTCTGGCAACTGTGAAACCTAAATTCAGCTCATAATGAAATCCAAAGCTGCTACATAAAACCATAGATGCAAATTAGCTCATTTCCACCCAGTTTCACTGTGCCTTCTGAAAACATTCCTGTGTGAAACCAGACTTTTCCATGAAAGGAAAAGCTGAGATGAGCTGTACTTAGTAGGCATCCTTGATTCCTCCCAAGGTTCCATATGGATCAGAACTCATCTCACAGGTCAAGCTGTTCTAGAAGTTATTATATATCTGCCATTGTACTTGATCATTTGGAATAATAATAATAAAAAAATGTGGTCCTTTAAAGAATCAGTATAAAACAAATTTTCTCCATCTGTTTAAAAATATTCTATTAGCTCCATTTACTAAATATTTCACATATATTAAAAATTGAAGATTTTAAAATAATTATTCCTTCTTCCATGATGATCTGATTTCTTTCCAGTTTATAATACCTACAAGTGTGATGAATGTTTCAAAATAGGGCATCCAAATTATCATTTGAAAAGGCGACCAGGAGTCTGCATACACATCTAGGTCAGGCAACAGTCTCGCAACAGTGTAAATGTATTACCATGAAATTGAGCATGAGTTCATACATTCTGCTTCGCAGAAGCACATCTTAGCCTTCAGTTGCAAAACACTAAGTTAGTCCTAACATAAGTTAGGATTTAAATACTTTCAGGGTGGACAAGATGACACTTGCTGATAACCATTCCTTCTTATGACATCAGTCTCTCAGGCAGTGCCTCTCTTTCTCCAGAGATTCTCTAACAGGGTATCTGAACTATCAACAAATCAGACATTTAATTTTCAGGTATTTTGACTACATGACTAAAATAAGACAAGGTGAGTTCAGGCTTGAAAATTTTAGAAAGTACAATTTCTTCTTATTAAGAAGGAGCCATCAGAATATTTGGAATTACAAAGTAGGGGTGTATACCTTATGAAACTAGCTGAAAGCACAGCAGAAAGAACAGGATGTGATTTCTAATAATGGGAACCTATATTTAGGATCTTTCACTACACAAAATTATTTGGAGGAAGATTCATCTGACAAAATGTAGAGAATCACAATGTGAACACTGTGGCATAATGGCCCTTAACGTGACAAACACCTACCTCTTACTAGTCAGCTTAGGCTCTCTTTATAATCCATGGAGAAAATAATCACTGTGCTGAGAGTCTATGCTGTGATTCATACCATCCTAGACTAATGTCAAAAATAGTACAGATGAATCAAACCCTAAAAGTATCAAATTCATTCTGCAAACAGAAACAGGAGCTCAACCAGATCATATGTAGTGAGATGGGTGCAATGATATCACTAGAGTGAGACTTAGCAAAATTTAGTCATCTAGGTCCAATGGGACAATCAACAAAATCTCTTATCTAAATCTTTTAAGTACCATTAATGTTTTAATCACTTCAGTACTCTTCAGGAAAACTGTAGATGTAGAGGTACACTAGAAATCTAGAGCAGGCTCCACATATGCCTGCAACAGTGATACCTATGTAAAACACAGTGTGAATGCTAATTAGGACCACCTCTTCCATCAGCTGTATTTAAAAAGAGAAGTGAGAGCTACTTGTTTTTTATCTAAATACCACATAAGTGCCTACATTAAAAAAAAAAACAAAAAACAAACAAACTCTAGCTCCACACATATATGAGGTTTTAAGAGGACTTCAGGCTGGGAAAGATCTGGGGCTTCATCAGCACATCTCTCTAAATTTCTAACAAGCTTGCAGAAGTATCCCAATGTTTGGCATGCTAGATGTTGCAAATATAGCCATCTAGCATGATGTTAGACATCATATGAGCTGATGTTCACATCCCAGTTATATACTCTAGTGAAAAAGATGGTGTACACTGCTGCAAGTTTCTTCCTTTGAGGATATACCCATAGGTGATATTCAGGCACTTAGCCAAATAGTTTATTTCCAGTGGCTAGACTCATTAGTGCTAGTTAAAGTTAATTGAACTGAACATTTGCTCTTCCAAAAACCATGTTGCTTACTGCATAAGTGCACAGTGAATGACATGTTTAGGAAATCAGAGAGAAATGCACTTTTCCATAAGATGTGTAAATTTTTAACTTAAGATCTTAAAAAGATCTTAAACATAAGATCTTTTAATTTTTTAATTTACTGAAGTTCTGTAGCTATTGTAACCTAAGGTCAAATGTGATTTGGAACCATAGTTTAAAATATTTTGGTTTATAGCACATAGAAAATTATGAAAGAAAACAATTATATGTTTGTTTATAACTACATTAATAACTGAACTTAGAGTCAGGAAGCAAGTTTATATTAAATTCCTGATTCTTGAGAAAAGAAAAAACAACAACTATGTAGCAACATCACTAAAGGTTTTCCTACTGTTATTTAATAATCAAAATAACAGATACTCAGTGGATAGCTGCATCCTAACACCATGAACAGCAAGTAGCTTAATAATTGCAGGAGAGTAGAAATAGCTCATTAGGTGAAAATAAATGGGAATTATCTCCAAATGACAATGACTGTCTTTATTAACAACCCAGGTGATCTAATTGAATACAACAGAACAAGAAAACAGGTTTACTCTAATTACATGAAAGCAAAACAATGGAAGCACCTCACTAGTACTGTTTGAAAATGCCATGCATAAAACAGTGTATTTTTATCTATAAGACTGGACAACTAAATAATACTTACCAAAGAGTACACATATCAGGAATACAAGTCAAAATAAATACTAAAAGAGATTGAGAAGACCAAGTATACTATAGAAAATCAGGCATGTAATAAGCATTAGATAATACTACCTGAGCCCCAGTTGCAATTTCATCAGCAGCTTCATTCATCACTCCTAATGTTTGGAAAGCAAATACACAGAGCTCCCGTTCACAAACAGTGGGCTACACAGAAAAAGTAAGTTAATTATATTTTTGTTCTAATTTTGGGTTATTGGTTTTATCATGCAATACCTACAACAAAAAAACAAACTCATTTAATGTTATTTTTTTTCTTTGGATATTATCTGCAACATTAATTTCAAATTATGAATACATGTCAATTATTGAGGAATATACATTAGTGAAGCATTAAATAATCTGAAGAACAAGTGTTAAGAACTCTAAAACTCATAAGTATTCACGGAGACTAAACTTAAGAGGAATCCAAACAGATTCTAAAATCAAAATTGATGTCAACGTACCCAAATGTCCTTAACACTGTCCCCTCAGATTCTGGAAACTTTCTACATAATTAAAATTAATGGATAACAAATCCAGAAGTTAATGGGGGTGCACACACACACGCCCCCCCTTCACAAATGCAGGTTTATTCTTCAAAGACTGTTATTCTGATGTTGAGAACACATAAAAATATGAGCCAGAAGACAAATTTCTTGAAAAAGCTAATTTTAAATTATTTTTAAACTAATTGTATTGGGTTTTCATGGCAAGATTCTGATAGCAGGAGGATACAGGGGTGGCTTCTGTGAGAAGATTCCAGAAGCTGCCCTCATGCCCAATACAGACAGTGCTAGCTGGCTCCAAGATGGACCTGCCACTGGCCAAATCTGAGCCAATCAGCGATGGTGGTAGTACCTCTGTGATGACATATTTAAGGAGGGAAAAGAACTGCTGCAGAACAGTAGCTGGGAGAGAGAACTGAGAATATGTGAGAGAAACAACTCTGGAAACACCAAGGTCAGTGAAGAAGGAGGGGGAGGAGGTGCTCTAGGAGCTGGAGCAGAGATTGCTCTGCAGCCTATGGTGAATACCATGGTGAGGCAGGCTGTCCCCCTGCAGCCCATGGAGGTCCATGGTGGAGCAGATATCCACGTGCAGCCCCATGGAAGACCCCACACCAGAGCAGGTGGATGCATCTGAAGGAGTCTGTGACCCTGTGGAGACCCCACACTGGAGCAGGTTTTCTGGTGGGACCAGTGACTCTGTGGGGGACCCACACTGGAGCAGTCTGTTCCTGAAGGACTACACCCTGTGAAAAGGACCCATGCTGGAGCCGTTCGTGAAGGACTGCGTCCTGTGAGGACTGACATTGGAGCAGTTTGTGGAGGACTGTCTCCTGCAGGAGGGACCCCATGCTGGAGCAGGGAAAGAGTGTGAGGAGTCCTTCTCCTGAGGAGGAAGGAGCAGCAGAGACAACGTGTGATGAACTGACCACAACTCTCATTACCCAACCTCTTGTACCGCTCAGAGGGAAGGAGACAGAGAAAATTTGGAATGAAGTTGAGGCTGGGAAGAAGAGAGGGGTGAAGGAAAGGTGTTTTTAAGATTTGGTTTTATTTCTGATTATCCTACTCTGATTTCTGATTGGTAATAAATTAATTTCCCCGAATGGAGTGTGTTTTGCCCATGATGGTAATTGCTGAGTGTTCTTTCTCTCCTTATCTCGACCCACAAACCTTTCATCATATTTTCTCTCCCCTGTCCAGTTGAGGAGGGGAAGTGATATAGCAGCTTTGGTGGGCACCTGACATCCAGCCAAGGTCAACTCACCACACTAATTTAACAATTTCTTTGTAATGTTTAAGAAAAGGCATTATATTTTAATAGAATAAACACTGTATTTGTGAAGGACACATGTTATTTTATAACTAAAGATGCTTGCAACCATTTTTCAGATATCAAAGAAATAATAAAAAACCTCTCAATTTCCATCACAACAATCAAATAAAGCAACATATTTAAACTTCTGTATATTGAGTAAAAATGGAGTATTCTTCCTTCATTAAGCAAACAAAGCAGAAACAACAAAGAAGACCGCTTTAAGTAAACAGAATAGGTATTTCTTCATAAGCTTCCTGATTGTTTACATTGCTTACAACAACTATTTACTCAAAGATAATTAAAAGATAATTTTTTAAAACCTCAAGTAATGAATCAAAGTGAATTGTTATAACCATTCAAAATGAACAAACAGTTGAAATAAACACACCAGAGAAACAAATTAAATCCCTCCTAAAAATTGACCCCAGTAAGCATAACATTTTACTGCAATGTTGAAAACGATAAAAAATATTTTTTGGATACTATTTGTTTGAATCCATATTACTAAATCCCAACTCACTGAAACTTAAAACAATCTTTGGTAGTGTCTTGGTTTGGAGTCCAAAACGATGAGTAGAAGAAGCAGCTGAGGGAGAAGGTGAATCAAGTCTGTTTGCAGAGGTAAAAGCCATCCAGCTGGCTCTAGACATTGCTGAACGAGAAAAGTGGCCAGTGCTCAATCTCTACACTGATTCATGGATGGCAGCAAGTGCCTTGTGGGGATGGTTAAAACAGTGGAAGCAGCATAACTGGCAGCGCAGAGGTGAAGCCATTTGGGCTGCCCCACTGTGGCAAGACATTGCTGCTCGGATAGAGAAACAAGTTTTAAAAGTCCATCACGTGGATGCCCACGTATCTAAAAGTCAAGCTACTGAGGAACATCAAAACAACCAGCAAGTGGATCAGGCTGCTAAAGTATTCCAGACAGACCTAGACTGGGAACATAAAAGCGAACTATTTTTAGCTTTTTTGGCTCATGATACCTCAGGACATCAAGGAAGAGATGCAACCTACAGATGGGCGCGTGACCGAGGGGTGGATTTAACTCTGGACGCTATTGCGCAGGTTATCCACTACTGTGAAATATACCCCACAATCAAACAAGCAAAACAGTTAAAACCTTTGTGGTATGGGGGACAATGGTCCAAGTATAAGTATGGGGAGGCCTGGCAGATTGATTAC
>JANHFX010153602.1:0-12593 GCA_027560015.1 Chloroceryle amazona
TGGATCAGGGGTTGGACTCGATGATCTTGGAGGTCTTTTCCAACCCAATCTATTCTATGATTCTATGATTCTATCTGCTTGACACAGCCAGAGTAAGTGTGCAGATAAACAGGAGAAAATCAGTCAGAAGCTGTCTTTAACTTCTTTAACTTTTATAAATTTATTATAGGTAGTTTTCCTATAGGTTTAACCAGTGGCTCTGCACAGTTCACTGTTATGCTCTGAACTGCTCTGCTCTTGCACACTTTTAGAGTATTTTATGACTTACTACTATTTTAGGTAGCTGCTCTGGTTAAATAATGGAGTGACAACCAGAGTGCCCTCTTATTCCTGCCTCTTACAGCTGTGGGAGTGCACTTGCATTTCACTACATAAATGGCCAGCATGAATAAACAGAGAACTGAAGCAGACATTCTGATTTTTTTAATTTTCATTGCACAATCTTAGCAGTAATGCTCCTGGGACATGTTCATCTCTTGCATGAGCTATATCACCCATTTATAATTACTTTGAGCAACAGCCTCTTACACACCTGTGTATTGGTATGACCATGTGGTTGAGTCTGCACAGCATGTAAGAATGAGGGATAAATGTCAGGACCAGGGCCAATAGTTGAAACTGGAGGAGTATAAAAGGGTTCTAAAAATCAGGTTACCACTTGTACTCCACCCCACACTTCTCTCCATCAAAAACACATAAAAAGAAAAGCAACATTAGTGAGTTGGATGAATTCCATTTATTTGACTTTCATGAGTACTGATTCTATTGAAGGCATTCAAGTGAGTCAAGTTAGCAGTATTTTGTCTTTGCCATGTAAACTGCAATTTTCTAATCCAGATTATGTTGAACTCAGCAGTGAATTATGCTCCCGAATCTAGTACTGCATTCCTAGCTATGATTTTAAAATATCAACACCAATTATTATCACTTCCATGTAAAGTATTCATCAACTTATCATACTCACTCAGGTTTTATAATACTCAGGTCATAGTATTCAGGTCATATTTACCTCATGGCAACTCAGATATGTGGGTAAGACAAAGTTTCATTTCTCCAAAGATAAAAGGAGTCAGACTAGGAAATTTAGCAGACATAAGAGGAAGCCAGGGGAACAATAATAGAGCCAGGGGGAGATCCTTGAAGATGTGACTGGTAATTGCTGCTTACCCTAGATATTCCTGTTAAGTACAGGTGCTACAACCTCCTACAGACTTATTTGTCCATTAATGATGATATGACAATAGTCAGTCAGCTTTATAACACTCTAAGGAATGCAGAATGCTCAGAAATTTGCTCATTTGTCTCCCCATTGGCAGTGCAACTTCCATGATGCAAAACTCAGTATCACATAATTGGATACCAGGACCCCTAAAACAGAGAGCTCCCAAGCCATGTAGACAGTGGGAATTCTGCTTGTGGTTCCTGGGGAATTTTGTCCCCTTGGTTTGTATTCCAAGAAAGCTTATTTTGTTATTCACATGCCAGTTCAGTAAAGGATTAGTACTTCATGAAAAGAAATTTAGGCAGGTGCTCAAAATATAAGTGTGCTGATGGACTTTCCTGACACAAGCACATAGAAATACTCAGTGTACAAAATATTGCTTACAAGAAGTTCCATTTCATTTGTGTCACTAGTCACTTATTCTAGTTTTGCAGTCAGAGCTGCAGTTTCAGAGAAGTCATGCATCCTGAGAAGCAATTAGATACACAAATTAAAAAGAAGAGTTTGACCATACCTATTTTTTTTTCATAATCTAGTGTCTATATGAGAAGAGAATTTCTAGGAGTGAAGGTCATCTTCACTCACAGCCATGCAGGGGATGCTTTTATATAGCACCAGCAGCACAGCCACAGCAAATTGAACTATGTCAATGAAAGTTGCATTGATTCTTCTTGCATGGTCTACTTGAGAGCATTAGCCCTGAGGATTTGTGATGACTGTGTTGCAAGTTTATTGGAAGCAGCCATTAGAGAACAGCAAATCGTCATCTATTATGACTGCAGTCTGCAGTTACTCAGCTATCTAAGTCACCTATGCAAGCTCATTGTTTGCATATTGATTATAGGTTGGCCTTTTGCCATTTTGTTGTATAACTTCTCATCTCCATTTTTTATGAATTCTATCATTAAGTGACTGTGATTTCATTATAAAGTCTATTTCTCCCTAGTGAACTCTTAACGATTGATGATAAGTCAGAAATGGGCTAGCCCTCTTGGGAAACAAGTAAAAATATCAGTCTGAAATAGAATTAGTGTCATTTTTTTAAAGGAATCTGGCTAACCTCTATTACTGTATAAAGAGTATTAGATAATTTTTAAAGTTTGACTGGAAAATGCCCTTATGTAAACAGTTAATCCTGTGTATTTTTAAATTAATATTTGGAGATATCATTGGTATATCTAATTTTTTTCCTATTAACATTAGCAAGAATTGCAAATATCTGCCTAAAGCTATAAAAATACAGAATTAATTGACAATATGAAGTACAATACTATGAAGAAGATGCTTTCCAGCTACATCAGCGGATCAACAGATACTGTACAAGTGATCCTATGTATATTATCCTGTAAGGATTCTGCACCCTTCTTTTAAATAACCAGAGATAAAGATAAATGTAGACTCTAGAACTGAACACATTATCCATAATTCTGCAGAGCCAAAAAATTACAAAAATATTTACTGACTTTGAAGTTGTGCAGTTCATAAAGATATTTTGTTTACCAGAATAATCACTAATTTGCAGATTACACCCATTATATGCCCATTACCAATGAATGACTAGTTCATATCTTCCACCAATATGGAGAACTATTGCCCTGTACAACTTTATATTCATATTCCATTTACATCAGGAAGAGAAAGTACTACACCTGGAACTTTTCAAAATAGAATCACAGAATCATCTAGATTGGAAAAGACCAAGGGGATCATCATGTTCAACCATTCACCCTACTCTACAAGTTCACCCCTTAAACACTGTGCTTAAACACATCCAGGGATGGCAAATCAACCACCTCCCTGGGCAGCCTATTCCAATATCCCACCACTCTTTCCCTGAAGAATTTTTTCCTAGTGTCTAGTCTAAACCCACCTTGTTTCAGCTTGAGGCCATTCCCTCTGGTTCTATCACTAATTACCTGAGAGAAGAGACCAGCACCAACCTCTCTACAATGTCCTTTCAGGTAGTTGTAGAGAGTGATGAGGTCTCCTCTCAGCCTCCTCTTCCTCAAACTAAACAGACCTAGCTCCTTCAAACGGTCCTCATATGATCTATTCTCCAGTCCCTTGACCAGCTTCGTTGCCCTCCTCTGCACCTGCTCCAGCACCTCAATATCCTTCTTGTACTGAGGTGCCCAGAACTGGACACAGTACTCAGGGTGAGGCCTCACCAGTGCTGAGTACAGGGGCACAATCACCTGCCTACTTCTGCTGGTTACACCATTTCTAATACAAGCCAGGATGCCATTGGCCTTCTGGGCACACTCCTGGCTCATATTAATTCGCTTGTCAATTAGAACCCCAGGTCTCTCTCCGCGAGACAGCTCTCCAACCACACTTCCCAAGCCTGTAGCATTGCATGGGGTTGTTGCGGCCCATATGCAGGACCCGGTACTTGGCCTTGTTGAAACATAAAACTGGAAGGACTGGCTCATACACCAAAAGATCATGGTGTCATCCAGAAGGACCTCAAATGAGTGGAGAAATGAACTGACAGGAACATCATTTAGTTTAATAATGAGAAATGCAAAGTCCTCCACCTGGAGAGAAGCAACTCTATGTATCAGTACATGCTGGGGTCCACCCAGATGGAATGAGGCTTGCCAGAAGAGGACCTAGGGGTCCTGGTGGACACCAAGTTGAATATGAGCCACAGTGTACCCTCACCACAAAGGACAATGCGGGCTACTTTAGGAAAAGCATTGCCAGCAGGTTGAGGGAGGAGGTCCTTCTCATTTATTCAGCACTGGTGAGGCCACTCCTGGACTACAGTGTCTACTTCTGGGAGCCTCAGTACAAGAAAGACATGGACATATTCTAACAAAGATTATTAAGGGACTGGAACAGCTCTTCTTTGATGAAAATTCTGAAAAAGCTGGAGCTATTTAACCCAGAAAAAAGTAGTCTCTGAGGGATCTTATCAATGTATATAAATACCTAAAAGGAATCATAGAATTGTTTTGGTTGGAAGAGACCTTTAAGAGCAAGTCCAACTGTTAACCCAGCACTGTCAGGTCATCACTAAATCGTATTCCTAAGCACCACACCTACACAGATTTAAAGTGCCTCCAGGGATGGTAACTCACCACTTCCCTGGGCAGCTTGTTCCGGTGTTTTACAACACTTTTGGTGAAAAAAAAAATCATAACATTCAACCTAAACCTCCTCTGGCAGAACTTGAGGCCATTTTCTTTGTTACTTCGGACAGGAGACAAACACCCACCTTACTACAACCTCCTTTTAGGTAATTGTAGAGAGCGAGGTCTACCCTCCAGGCTAAACAACCCCAGTTCCCTCAGCCTCTCATTGTAAGACTTGTGTTCTTATGTCAGGCTGATAGAGAGGTGATGGAGCAACAGCACTAAAACTCTCAGAAACTATAAAGCAACAAAAAGTAATTAGTTAATATCTAAAATATGCTGTATTGTCCAACATAGCACCTTATATAACTTCAGTTTCATAAGTATGGCTGAGAAACTCTCCTAACACAATCCTATTAAAATGACTAAAATAAAACAAGTCAGAGAAATCTGAATGGAAAATGAGACTTTGGACTTCTCCATCTGCAAAATTTCGTGCTTCCAGGCTCTAATCTGTATTCTGTCTCCCTTAGCTGAACAGATTTCTGATGAATTAAATACAAAAAAAAAATCAATGACCATACCACCTGTTCCTTAGGATATAGTTTTTGTCTTGCTTTTAGATGGAGATGTAGCTTAGGTGTTATTCTTGCATCTGAACTAAGCACTAGACTTTGTCCTAACTGAAATATAATCCTGTTTCACTCAATTTAAATTCTTTTCCTAGCACTTCCCATGGAAATAATCAAACTGTGAGCACTAGATCTAACAATTTAAGAACTCTGGGTTTAAAATTTCTCACTCTTTCTCCAGGTTACTGTTCTTAATATGGTCTTTCTCCTTTTTGTGTGTGTGTTTTTTTCTTTTTTTTTGTCTTTCCTGATTTCATTAGTGTGGTAGTTGTCACAGTGCTTAATGTTAATATTACATAGAATTAGAGCCTGTGTAGTTTCTGAAAGGGAATTAAATTATCCATAACTGAATCCTACCTCTCTTAGCAAGATGTACTTAGGGCACTTTTTCCACAAACATGGAAAGTTTCATAGACACCTGAGGAGACACAGAGAAACAGTAAGATGCTTCAGAGATAGTCTGAAAGAACACACAGAGGAAAAAGTTTGTCAACCACCAGAAGCAGGTGAACAAGGAAAACTAGAGTACAAAAATAGCTTTTAGTGGGCCTAAGAAAGGTTAGGAGATGATTGTTGTTAAGGATTCTGGCTGAGGTTTTGTTATCCCCTGGAGATCAAAGGAAAGCAGACGAATACATGAAATGATGTCTCAGGACTTTCCAGAGGATGCCATGGAACAGCATCAATTTTCATCTACCAAAAACATCAAAAGAAATGTAATTGTCACTTGTCACTGAGCTATCCCAAGAACCAGTGTTGTGATGGGCCCAGAGAAGAATGAACAAACTTTTTTAGTTTGTGAATGGCGTTAAGAATGACTAGTCAATAATGAAAATACTTGTTAATATAAAGAACAAAAACATTCACTCTGAATTACTTATTGCTGTTTTTCTTATTCACTTGTCATATTCAATAAGGCCATGGTGGCTATATCCATACTGTGATATTTCAGTGACTGCAATAATCTCACATACATATTCATGGAATGGGAATATATGGAAAATAAGGTACTGAGAACATCACAAGCTGGTAACAATGGACAGGAGAAGGTTGAGGCACTCAAAACTCTTTTTTTACTCAGTCTTCACTGGCAACCTCTCTTCTCAAACCTGTGGAGTTGATAGACAGGAACGTGATAATTGAAATATCATGGCAATCAGTTGAAGTCCCTGGTGACTGGAAAAGGGAAACATTGCACACATTTTTAAAAAGGGTAGAAAGGAGGACCCTGGGAACTACCAACCTGTCAGCCTCACCTCTGTGCCTGGGAAGATCATGGAACAGATCCTCCTAGAAGATATGACACATGGAGTACAGGGAGGTGATTCAAGAGAGCCAGCATGGCTCCATCAAGGGCAAGTCCTGCCTGTCTAACCGAATGGCCTTCTATGACAAATGACTACATCAGTGGACAAGGGAAGGTCTGTGGTTGTCATCTATCTTGACTTCTGTAAAGCCTTTGACATTGTTCCTTACAGCATCCTTCCCTCTAAATTGAAGAGATATGGAATCGATGAGTGGACTGTTTGGTGGATAAGGAATTGGTTGGATGGTCACATCCAGAGGCTAGTAGCAAACGTCTCAATGTTCAGATGGAAATGAGTGACAAGCAAACTCAGTTCATTAAGGTCAGGCTCATGAATTGTAGGTGTCACTGAATTTTTATACTGTTGTTATTGTGACTTCTGCAGTAAAATACAATACTAATATGATTCCTGAGAGCAGGAATATGCAAGAGAACAGATAGTAGTGTGATTTAAAAAAAAAAAAAAAAGTTGATTACAGATGTCTTCAGTCACATCTGCCTGAATTTTCACTGGAAGAACAGATGTGTCCTAATAGAAGTGCTCTTCATAATGTGCTGTGGTCTCTTTGGGAAAGAGATTTGGTGATTCCACTGTGTTCCTCTTTCCTTCTTTATCTGTAACGAATCAATAATCAAACAGGATGATAGAGGCCTTCTTACTGATCTGAGGGTTGTCTCTCAGGTGAGATACAAATTCTGGATTACTTAAAGAATTTATGTCCCCTTTTGCATGACGGAGAACTGAATGTAGCATTATAGGTAATTGTCTTCCAAATTTTCATGCTCTTCCTTTCTTATCTAAACTTCACAGGATATTAGTTTAGATCTTACGCTAAAATTTTCTGATTTTTTTTACAGATATGACAAAACAGCTGCAGTGCTGCTTTCTGGAGGCAAGTGCATTTCATTAGTGGTAGAATGACCCAAATAGATCCACTAGCTGTCACACAGGAAACTAAACAAGTTTCTTTCACTCTGTCTGCACCTTCATCTAAGACTTAGAGTCATTTTAATTTAAAGAGTTTTAAAAAAAATATGCTCCACAAAATGTGAGTTTCCTAATAACCAGTTTATAACAAGTTAAAGAAAATGTGAGATCTTTGAGCAATCATTGAAACCTTTTGTAACTTAGATTAATTATTTTATAGAATTAAAATAGAGAGCATTCTTTCACTTTCGCTGTTTTTAAAGTGCTGAAAATCAATCTCTATAATTTCTAATTTACACTTAAAAGCAATGATCCAAAATGTTTTTCCCAAAGAATGTTACCTTGTAGGTTGTTATAACTGTGTTGTCTCTTTATACAGTCAGCCTATTGTTCATGTATATATACTAGATGGTTGTGTGGGCTGTACTGCTGAAGCATCCAAGCACAGTTATCAATGAGTTATTCTCTTCAAACACCTATATAGGTCATAGATTTACCATACAGTGGAAAGGCAAGGTCAACAAAGTTAAATATATATAAATAGATAAATGACATGCCTAAAGAATTTAGAAATAATTTAAATATTATATTATATTATATTAATATATATAAAAAGACAAGATTCTTCAAGAGCAATAGCATGGTGATTGGAGAGTAGTAACTCAAAACATATTAGAGTAGTAATGTATTTGTAATTAAAAACATATTTGAGTAGTAACTGAACTGGCTTTTAAGGAAGTTAAGCATTTACTGAATGTCTTCTAGTTCAAGGACTTACCAATACAGAGCATTGAATGTATGTGCTTTTTGGTGACTTGAAGTGATATTGTTCATGTATGAAGAATTTAATGACCGCATATCATTAAAACTGGAAGATGATTTTAAAAGGTCATGAAGTCGATATGTATGTAGAGATGTGGATGGTGACAAAGTATCCTTGGTAGAACAACTACTAAATGCTAAATTTAGGAAAGACCAAAAAATTCTGTTAATAAACTACTGAGAAGCATCCTGGCATCAGAAACCCTACAGATAAATACTGCTTCCCATCTTACACACTGGAATCTGATACTATATGACACAAAAAGTAGCCTCTAAGGAATACTGCATTCTAAATATATTCTTGACACCAATGCACAACTACTTCAATCTGTAAATTTAGTTACTTCTCTTTTTTTTTTCTGTGCTAGAGGACAAAATTTTGCTTGAATGGGAATTTGAGTCACTTCTGATGTCTCAATTTGTGTATGCAGTTCACTACTACAATCTAGTAATAGAATTTTATCTTTTATTCTTTATTTTTTATAGGAGATTCATATTTCCACTTTGTATTTTCACTTGGAACAATCAAAACTAATAAAAACCATCTCGCATCTGAATTCTATTTCCTCTTCTTACCTATTAATATTCATATTTCGCAACATGCACAAGCATTAAAAAAAATACCCTCTTGGCTATGTTTAGTGAGAATTAGAGAAAGATCAAGGAAGATTCCATTCATGGTGTTCTGCTTGGGTCATACTGAAGAGCAAAGTTAAGAATGCAGTAGCATAGGTTTTTGGTAGAAAGTCTGTTTTGAATTGTGTCGAAAGTTATTCCAACACAAAATGCCGCAATATTGCTGTTGCTAATTAAAGAAAGGTTGATTGCTGGCAATCTTGCTGATCAAGCGGAAAAACAGACAGGACTGCAAGAAGTGAAGGAGCTATTTAGGGAGTCCTGTGCTTAGGAAAATAATGCTGGCACTTAGGTAATGCAGGAGCCAGTGCTTCAGCAAAGACTGGAGGAAGGAGGAGGGGTGTAAGGAATGGCCAAAGGGACTAACTACTTTGCTGCACTTTCGAGCCACAGTCACTGACTTGGCTGAGGCATCTGCATTGCACAGATGTGTTTTCATATAACGTCTAGTTTTATTCTGCCTTGACCAGTAATCTGTTTTTAATTTTAAGAAGTTAATTATTTAGGTTTATATTTGAATAAAAACTGCTTTTCAGGCATTTTGGCCTCTGTGGAGTTCCTCTTCCTAGACTTACAGGCAGAGGTCTAGGCATTTCCACTGCAAAGCCCTGCCTGCATCAAAGACTTACCAAAGAGATTTTACAGATTTGATGTGTGAGGTGGTAGCAATGAACTCTCTTGGGTATATTACCATGGAAGTTTCGTCTTTGTTTCTGGTCTAAGTATGTTAATTACTAAGATGACAGTTATCTGCAAGAACATCTGTATTAAGAAAATGAGTATTAAGTTTCTTATAAGGTCTCTGATGTTATCTTTGAATAGCAGAATCTTGAACAAAATCTTTGTGGGGAGATTGAAGCTTTACCAGCTCTGCCTGTTCTGAATAGCTTTCCATTTTGTTCTTATTCAACATGATGCCTGTTACCATTACTTCATTTAAACTCTCTTCACCAAATTCTGTTAGTTTCAGCAGCCAAGGTGAAGTGCAAGCATTTTTTTGACATCCTACTTCAAGCAATTTCCTCTTCATTATCTTCTTTTGTCTTATTCACATGGTTTCTTTTTCTGAGATGTACACTCTGGTAAACCAGTCCTTGTATAACACTTAATATAACCAACAGTTTTACATGAGCTGCTTAATCTTAGGGCCTATTTCCCTTGAAAGAAATGTTCTCTTTTTGTGTGAAATTTTCTGACAGTGAAATGAAGTGACAACCTTTTTTCTCCCCGTATTATCTGCTCCCTCTGTGTGCCTATAGCCTTCCTTTATTGTGCTTCCTTTATTATTGTGCTTTGTGAGTTTGTGTGTATGCATGTCATGCATCACTGGGTTAGGAAATGCAGAAAATAGTGAAGTTCCCTAAAAGTATAAAATGACAATGTTCATATGGGGACATTTTAATAGCTTGCAAAACCAGAACAATCATTTAGTCAGTTTTTTAGATTAACAGCAGATAAACTCTCAGTTTACATACATAAAGATCCACAATAAAGGACTATATTTCACATACTGGGTTTCTAGTTGGCTTGGTAAAATCAATCTTTCCTTTGCCGATTTTCTGATGGTATTTGAAGAAAATGAGAGATTAGGCATTTCTTAATACGTATTGCCCCCTACAGACAAACTTGAAGATGACAATAAACTGGGTATAGAGAGAATATGTGACTTTACTACAGACTGTAACAAGTCCTATTTTAACTGGTTTAAAAGTGAGTTTCTGAGGCTGAGAAATCATCTTGCCTATGTTAATGAGGTTTTAGCTTATTTGTTTATTTTTAAATGCAACCGTAGTCATACAAAAAGCAAAAAGAAAAAAAAAAAAAGAGCAAGCGAAACAACACAGCAGACTGTACTGATTTTCAGTCTAGCAATGGCAAGGCATCTTGAATGTTGTCATTTTTCTTCAAACCTTTTCATCCACTGGAAATAGAAACTATTAAATCATCTTTTCAACTTCTCATGAAATCTATGCAAACCAATACCTATCATTTTTTACTAATATAAAGGAGAGTGGAAAATAAATAAATATAACTTGTTTGGCAGGAAAATGTATCATGCAGAGAGAAACTTATTTATCAGTGAGACACCTTTAAAAACTCATGTTCTATATTCAGAGTCTTTGAATATAGAAGAGTAAATTAAACAAGAGAATGTGGACACTCACGGATGCCCATATACACAGAAAAATCACTGTATTTTGAATCTGCAGTTACAAAGGAAACTAACACAATAACTGCAGAAAGTAATGATGTCATAATGAAATAAGCACATATTGTATCAGTGATTTTACATTAATTGTACTTATAAGAAAACATTTAGTAAAGCAAAGATTACTCATAACTTGCATTACTAAATGCATAATGTGGTAAACGTAGTTCCACACAGAAAGATCACAATGTTCATTAAAATACGAGCATTCATTCTATTTCAATTTGCACTAATGGGCCTTCAGTTAAGTAACTGGTCTTGCAAAAACCTTTCATAGCTCTGTTCATTTTGGGTCACTTAAAGAATGTTAGGAGACATCTTAGGAGACTAGAGATTTCCTGTGTTGTTATTTGACAAGTCCAGTCCAGACTCTCATAAAAGCCAGCTGCCAGGAAGGCTCAGGATGCCACCTTTTTGCTTACTGACTACAGATTGCTTATCCGTTACATGAAGATCCCTCCTTACCTCCTGGTTTTAGTACAACAGCAAAGACCTGTTGAAGGATTACTAGTTGTGTTTTGCAGAACTGACACATATTTTCTTATATTTCCAGGATATATTTATTATAATAAAATCACCACAACAAATAATTAGTATAAGTACTTAGAATTTCTTCAAAGTTATTTTAATTTTTGTTACAAATATCGTTTTGTTGAAGCAGTAGGCTTTTACAGAAATGTACTTTTTAAAACAATGTTATCATGAGGATGCGTCTCATATCCAAAAGGTAATGTATTTATCAAAGAGGAAGAGTTTACACAGCCCAGGAGTTTTGCTATCCAGGCACCTGTACAGGATATAAGAGACAGAAATTTAGATCCCCGCCCTTCTTTGAGCACCTTTGGTCAACAACCTCTGAATTAATACAACTACCTGTCTGGGGAAAAAATTATGGAGGCAGTAGAAAAAGGGTTTCTCAAGTGTTTCTGTATCCAAGGTAAATTTACTTATTAGACCTTAACCACAGAAGTGACATTTTCTAGATTGAGAAAACCTGAAAATCAGACATAGCCACAGGAATCATCTCGAGTGCTCTTACAAGGCATATAGACGACAACCAGCGGGTCAGGCCCTTCTATGACAAGATGACCCAACTACTGGACAAAGGAAAGGCTGTGGATGTGGTCTACCTGGACTTCTGGAAAGCATTTGATACTGTTCCCCACAGATTTCTAATGGAAAAACTGTCTCCTCAAGACCTGGATTAGAATATTATCTTCTGGATCAAGCACTGACTGGATGGACAGGAAAAGAGAGTAGTGGCCAATGGTACTGAATCCAGCTGGCAGCAGCTCACAAGTGGCGTTCCTCAGGGCTCAGTGTTGGGACTGTTTCTGTTTAACATCTTTACTGATGATCTTGATGAGGACATAGAGTCTACCATCAGAAAATTTGCAGGTGACAGCAAGTTAGGTGGGCGTGTTGATCTGCGTGAGGATAGGGAGGCTCTCCAGACTTTGATAGACTGGATTGCTGGGCCAGTGTTAATGGGATGTTTCAACAAGGCCAAGTACCGGGTCCTGCACATGGGCCGCAACAACCCCATGCAATGCTACAGGCTTGGGGAAGTGTGGTTGGAGAGCTGTCTCGCGGAGAGAGACCTGGGGGTTCTAATTGACAAGCGAATTAATATGAGTCAGGAGTGTGCCCAGGTGGCAAAGAAGACCAATGTCATCCTGGCTTCTATTAGAAATGGTGTGACCAGCAGAAGTAGGCAGGTGATTGTGCCCCTGTACTCAGCACTGGTGAGGCCTCACCCTG
>JANHFX010153603.1:0-12575 GCA_027560015.1 Chloroceryle amazona
CAACCGGGTGGGGGTCGGGAACACCCGCCCAGGGCGTCTGGGCTCCGCGCCAGCCCGAGCGCAGCCGGTGTGCGGGAAGCACGGCCCGGCTCCTGTCCCCGAGGAGCATCACTTCTCTCCCCAGGGAGCACCTTCACCCCCAAAGGACACCGTCAGCCCGGACCTGCCCCGGCATCTCCACCAAGCCCCTTGGGTTTCACCTGACAAGCCAGGTCTGGTCTTGAAGGAGAGGGTTAATCAGCGAGCTGAGCTCATTCCCTCTCCTCTCCCCTATCCGAGCCCTGGGGGCACCCAGCAGCGATGGGGGATCCCATTTGGGGACCCCATGCTCTCCTCTCCCCTGGGGAGGACTGCTGTACCACAGCAGTCCCTTACTCCTGCATGTGGGGGGCTTGAGAACCCCCTGAGCCTCTGCTATGGCTGTTACTGCGACAAACCACATGTGACTGTGATGCCACCTCCCTGGAAATGTCCAAGATCAGCTTGGATGGGGATTTGACCAACCTGGTCTGGTGGGAGGTATGCCTGCTCATGGGAGGTGGGTGGGAACTAGATGATTTTTAAGGTCCCTTCCAAGCCAAACCACACTGTGGTCCTAACCTAGACCAGTCCGGCAGGTATGGAGTCCTGAGGGTCACAGACACATAGAATCATAGAATGGTAGGGGTTGGAAAGGACCTCTGGAGATCATCAGCTCCAACCCCCCTGCCTAGGTCAGGCCACACAGGAACATAGCCAGGCAGGTTTTGAAAGTCTCCAGAGAAGGGGACTTCACAAGGTCTCTGGGCACCCTGTTCCAGGGCTCTGGTACCCTCACAGTAAAGATGTTTTTCCTCATGTTGAGGTGGAACTTCCTGTGTTCCAGTTTGTGACCATTGCTCCTCATCCTATTACAGATCACCACTGAAAAGAGACTGGCCCCTTCCACTTGACACCCACCCTTCAGATATTCGTAAACATACAAATCCTTGTATGGTCCTTGGGCACTCTGCTGGGACCACCCGTCGGTGCCAGAGCTTGGGCAGCAGCACACCTCACCTCACCCTTGCCATACAGGGAAAGGAATTAAAGCTGGTACTTTCACTTCCTCCCCTTACCCCAGCTTTCATCTCCCTCCATCCCCAGCCCTGCAGAGGGCAGGATAATCCCCATTAAACCTGCCACACCTTGCTTTGTCTTCCACAGTATTTTAGTGCCCTGCGGCAGCAAGCTTCTGAAATCCAAGCCCTGGAAACTTCCAGAGGATCTAGAAGTGATTCACTGATGATGGCAGAGGCGGTGTTTAGTCTAAGCCACGGTTTGGATCTAGCAGAATAAACCATGACATCCAGCTGCTCGGCTCTGTGCTCACAGAGGTGCACACTATTGCTCTCTGTCTTTTAGCTATAAATCTTTTAACTGCACCTTGCACCACAGAGCCAAAGGCAGGCAGCCCCTCTGCACGACCCCAGTCCGAGGGCAATGAATAGACACGGAAGCCGCCTTTTGTTTGGGTACAGAATGATTTCACGTGGTTGAGACTTAAACTTATGCTCTCCCAGCTGGATACTGAGTGATTTACTGCCCCTTTCTTCTCCTGCAGATGAATTAATTTCCTACAGGTAGACACTGATATGCATTGCCCAAGTACCTGAGCTTCACAGAAGACAACACATGGCAGCTCTGAGTTACCAGGCTGCCATTTTGAGCAGGATTTTTGGAGAGGTGGATGGGCTGCAGGAGAACTCGTGATGGTGCTGGGCCTGGAGAGTGTGGGGCAAGTGGGAGGAGACTCCTGGGGCAAGGATGGTGTTTGAAAAAATCTCCTTGAAAAGAGAAAATGATCCACCCTGATAGTGTCTCTTCAAAGCGAGCTGCTCTATAATGAGCTTGATGGGAGTGGGCGGCTAAATGCTCCTGCAGAGTGGGAGAGGCCGTGGCCGTCTCTGAGGCCCTGCTCCAAGCATTGCTCTAGCTCAGCAGAGCAATGCAGTGCTGGCTCTTCCTATCATTATCAGCACTGCATGGACCATGAGGTACAAACCTGGTCGGTGCTACCCTGACCACTTGCCCAGACATTCCCATGCACTGACGCAGCTGGCGCTTCACTGAGAGCAGAGATGTTATCGCTGGGTGCTGCGAGCATGAGGTGCAGGTGAATATGGTGCTAGTTTACAGCCCATGCTTCCTCCTCGCTGCACCTCCAGGCTCTGCCTGACCTGGCCATGCTCCCCCAGCTCCCACGGTGCTTGTTCCCCAGGGAGTGACACGGGGCAGGTTCAAGTGCCCACCCTCCTGCTTTCCCTGTGCGTGCCAGCTGGTATCTGCCCCAGTGCCGACCCCACCATCATGGGGCTGTCTCCCCCCAGCAGACCTCCATGCAAAGCGCCTGGCTGACACCAGGGCAGTTTCCCATCGTAAAATTTCCTCCTGCTGTGCTTTAAAGTTTGAGAGACACGAAGGACGTATAATGAGGCTCATCTTTTCCTAAGCAAACAAACACTGCCTGCCACGGGGGGGACACATGCTGCCAGGGAGGCAGCTCTTTCAAAAGCTGACCAAATGGAAACCAGCAGTGCTTCAATGGTGGCTCGGCTTCTTGCAGCCACAACTTCCCAAACCCCAGCCAAAAAGGACCTCCTGCCCCCCAGGCTTGAAGCTCCAGCAAAGCTGGCATTTTTCATCTCTGTGCAGCTCCTCTGGGGTCCTGCTGTCCCCTCACCCATGGCTGGCTCCCATCTGCTCCCTCCTGGCTGCATCTCACGGCCGGTGGTCCCATGCTGCTGGGTGGCTTTGGGTGTGGGGACAGAGGGGCTACCCCAGCTGCCAGCTCAGTGTCTGGAACAGCACAACAGCCAAAAACATGTCATCCTGACAACCTTGCAGGATGACTGGCCTGTTTTTCTCTCCTTTGGGCAGAGGAGAGGGGTTAGAAAACAGGCCATCGTGGCCCAGGAGATGGCAGTGATTCCAGAGCTGTCATGCATGGCCTGTGTTCACTGCCCCCTTCCTGAAGTGGCTTGAGTACGATGGCTGCCCCTGTGCTGTGGCCATGTGCCGTGGGAGAGGTGGGGGTGCCAGTTGACATCGGGAACCATCGCCACCACTGAGTTGCTTGTGCATGGTTGCCTTAAGATGCTCTTGTGAGTTGCTGCCCAGATGCGGGCAGGGGGCTTAGTCCTGCTGTCCCCGTGCTTTTCCACTTGGGTCTTAGTGAGGAGGCTGGGGAGCAGCAGGAGCCATAGGGTTGGGTCCAGGGGCTCAGTAAGGAAGAAGAAAGCAAAGGACAATATTTGGCAAGTGTCCGTATGGAAAAACAAAGGCTGCAGCAAGTGAAGGGAGCAGAAAACCACTGACAGACAGGGATGTCCAATCCCCACACGGTGGCCATGACTGGTCCTGTCGCTTTGATGTGTCATTTGTTTGTGCTACTGCCACCTTCTCCCAGCTGCAGCCCCTGGGTGTGTGAGCCTCCAGGACCACTAAAGCCAGCCAGTTTTACATCTCTTGGCCACATCTGTTTCTCTGCCTCAGAAACTCATGACTGCTGATGGTCCATACACATCAGGACAGTGGCAGAGGAGCCAGTCCAGGTGCGAAGTCCACTGTAAAGGGTAGCACCATCCCCCTTCCTTCAGCTAACACCTTCAGCAAGGATCTGTCAAGGGATGAAGTGACAGCATCTTGGTCTGCAAAAGGCATCCCCCCTTTCTGGAGGTGAAACACAGACAGCCACAAAGGTGGGTGTTTGGAAGGGACCCAAGGAGCTCAGGCAGGGAGTGGGAATAATTGGAAATCCAAATATTCCCCCAGCGAGAAAAGCTGGCAAGCACAGGAGCTTGGCTGAGTCAGGAGCTTGTTACCCGCCCATGTAGGCGGGGGATGAGCTAAGCCAGGTTGTTGTGCTGGGACGCTGGGAGAGTAGCAGTACCCTGATCAGCCCCAGCAGTCAGATCTGGCAGAGATGTTAGTAAGGGGCTGCAGAAGGCAGAAGGAGGTGTTACAGGGGTGGCCAGAGGCCTGTCTGGCATCAGAAATGCTCCGGGTTCTGAAGCCCATCTGCATCCTTCCCAGAGATGGAAGGAGGACAGGACAGCACAGATCACTGCGGCTCAGCGGGAAGGTGAGCCTGGTTTAGGGGACCATCATGCCATCACCACATAACTCAGCAGAGACAGGACAGATGTCTATCTGCAGCCCCCCACATCACATGGCACAGCCACTCCACCACCACAGAGCCCAGGGCCCTACACATTGAGCCAAGTGGACAGGGGACCCCAGCCCTGACCAAGTCCCAGAGCCACTTCCTCTCTCCCTGGGCCACATGCTGTGGAGAGCTCTCATCTGGTGGAGTCACGACTGATGGAAATGACCTGGCCCATTCCCAAGCTGGACATCGGCAATAAAATAGCTGAGCAATGCATGAGAGAGAAGGGCAAGCGGGACCCTTTGCTCTGGAGCCAGCAAATACACAGCTGCTAATTCAGCAAAGGCACAGCTGAGAGCTCACCCCCTACACACAGTAACCTCCTCCCTGGGGAAGGAGGAGAAAGAGCAGAGGAGGGATCCCCCTTCTTATCCCAGGGCTGGGGAGCCCTGTGCAGTATCGTCAGGGAGAGAGCCAGCCCCAGACTCCTGGACCATATGCATCCTTCCTGCTCTCTGCCCACTCCCCTGGGTGGTGCCTGCTCCCTCCTGTGCAACCTCCCCACTGGACACAGGCACATGGGGTGCCCCAACAGACCCCACTCCCTCCCAGATTCTCTGTGACTCATCCACTCCAAGGAAAAATCAATACTTCAGCATATATCAGACAAAGGACCGAGAGAAGCATTTCATGGGAAAGAGGAAGAGGCAGATGCTTCTTGCGTGCCTCATCCTGGCAGCTCACCCTTGGGTCTCTGACTCTTGTCTGGCTGTGGGAAATCACACTTGTTGCCTTTCCTGCTGCACTGTCGTGTTCATACACCACCAACACAGAGCTCTGCAGCCACTTAAAACCTTGGTGCATCTGCATCCCGGGTACAAGGTGCAGGTCTGGTCCCCCACAACTTCATAAGGACCCATTGGAGCTAGGGTGAGGAGCATCTGTGATGGAGGGGATACAGCAGCTGCCTGAGGGGTGAGATCACCCAGCAGGGGCTCTGGGAGAGGAGGACAAGGTGGAAGGGGGGGATGATGGAGGGCTACATGCTCACAGAGCTGGTGAGTGAGGTGGATGCAAAGATGCTCACAGCCTGTAACAGCAGCATCAGAGGCACTTGCTGAGGCTTAGTGGAGAGAGGAGATCCCAGCAGGCGTTTCTCTCCCCAGACACAGTGCTTGCTGCCAGGGTAGAATGGGGAGGTAGGTAGGACCAGCCAGAAAGGGAGGAGAGAAATTCATGGTTGGAACATGTCCTAAAGAGCCTGGACAAGCAATTCCCCACTGATATCCCTGATGCAATGACTCCAGACACTATGGGAGTACAAGGGGACCAGCCCACAGAGAGTGGTCAGGCTCATGACATCTCCCAGCAACATCTGTTGCAGCCCATGGAGATATGTGCCAGCCTGTACCCCCATCACCCACTCCAGGGAGCACACTGGGGGCCCCCCTCTGCCCCTTCCTACTTCCCCTTCCTACACCCTTCCCAAAGCCTCCATCCCTCTGCAGGGCTGGGGCTCACTGAGAGCACTGACCATCCCCAGCTCTGTCAAACCCAGCATGGCTGGGAGAGCTTCTGAAACCCAAATGCACCAGTCCACTGTGATGCCTGAATTGCTCATGCAAGGGAGGAGTCCTCCCACACTGGGACACCCTCCATGTCCCTCCTACAGCTGGTGGGGACCTGGCTGGGTTGGGTCCCATGCACTCTCACATGGCCTAGCCGTGGGCACTGTGCCCTGGCAAGCTCTGCTCACATATCTACATCCCCACTTTCCCCCAGAAACTGCAGTTCAAATCAGCATCCACCCATTTTGCTTGGTGTGAGCTGGGGCCAGCAGCCACAGAGCAAAAGCAAACTCATCCAGATTCCTGCTTCCCTTCCCCAGCCCTTTCAGAGAAACCTCTTGAAAAGTAGTTTATTTTTAACATGAGAAAAAGATCATGTTCCTCCTCCTTCCTGCATTGACAGACAGGTGATTGCTCAAGGGACAGCCTTAAAATTGGTCCAGGCAAGATGAGGTCTCCAGGAGAGAGCCAGGTCTGGCATAGCAATGGGGCTGAGGCCAGGCTGCCATGTGGGGAGAGCCCTGTAAGGATCACTGTCGGTGTGCCAGGCACAACACCAACAGGCTCTAAGTCATGGCTCTGTCTCAGGCATGGGGAGCAGGATGCAGGCAAGGGGTCAGCCATGCAGGGTGGTGGCTTGGGGGGGGATCAGTGGGGCCCTGAGGATACTGTGTCAGTGGTGAAGCATGTTTGTGTTTTCCCTGTGCAGAAGTAACGCCAAGAGCAAACAGCCACAAAACTGAAGGTCTTGATATGTGTCAGTGCTGCTTCCTTGAGGAGTCTCAGAGCAGCCCTGAGGTTGTCACCTCATCTCTCCCAGACTGCACTCAGCATCTCCCCTGGAGAGGAACAGTCAACTTTGACTCATATGGGAAAAAAAAAAAAAAGAAATCAAAGTCCTTTGTTCCATCAAGACTCAAAATAGGAGCTGTTTCCTCCCTGGGAAGAGGATAATTCCCAGCTCCCCACAGAGGAGCTTGTGCTGGCTGACTCTGTGTGACTGAACCACCCCAGGCTGCTCAACCTGAGGTTCTACCCCAGTTCCCTGCAACAGGACACACTGAGCTGCTGGGCTTCTCATGGACTGGAAGAGGGGCTGGCCACCGGGAAGGATTGCTCCTGTGAGAATCACCATGCTCAAGGATCCTTGAATAGGGTAGCACTAGGACCTGACCATGTGCTAGCTGACAATCAATGAGCCCCATACCTTTCTGGTCCAGCTGGTGGTGGCCAACTCCAAGCTGTCCAGAACTGACTGACATTTAGCTTATCTCTCCAAGATTTTTATTCCAATTTACAAGCCCTTCTCACCTGTCTGGGAAAAGAAAAAAATGAGCTGGGATGGGTGGGAGTGGGAATAACCCCATGGGCAAAGAGCTGCTCACTGTGGCCATCCCATCCCTGTGCACCCTGCTCATCTCACAGTCCCTGCAGTAGATTTGCTGAGCTGTTCACTACTGGTTTGAGCACATTTGGCAGGACAGTCCTCAAGCCTGCTCCTAGATCTCTTGCTTCCCCATTTGTATCCAACTTGATGTGTTTTTTCAGCTCTCCTGCTCTTTTGGCAGACCTTCTGCTCTTCAGCATCAACCTTTTTCCTGTGCTCCCCATTCTTTCTCATCAGCTATGTGGGGGCTTTATGATGTTGCCCTATTTGCTCTTTGCTCTATGTTTTAGTGAGACATTTAAAAAGCCATTTTTCTACAGCCTCCAGGCAACTTAGAGGCCTCTGGCTTTCTGGACCATACCACTAAGAGATTTGGGATTGACCTGTTTTTTTACTTTTTTGACAAATTTCCTTATTTTTACACGGTCTCTTGTCTTGAAATGGAATAACCATGTGCTGAATTTATTCAGCCTGCTCTTCCTTGCCATAAAATTAAAAACAAGTGGTATCACAGCTGGCCTAGACCCTCCCAAGCTAAGCCCCATGTGCTGTGCAAGACCAGATCCAGAAAAGCATCTTCTCCTGGTGGCGCTTAGGCTGCTTCTGAGGGCATGGCACCAGGTACTACATGCAAAGGTGTTTTTCTTACATCTTGTCCCCTGACACTTTGCTCCAGTCCAGACATGGGTAGCTGAAGTGTCTGCCTAAAATCCATATCTGTCTTTAGGCATCTGGCATTGGTGCAGGAGCACTTGTAGGTTCACCCTTGTTCAGTTGCCCAGACATGCGCTGACCACTCTCCTGGCACTGCAGGGGACCCCATTTACCTTCCTTATTTGTTGCAGTTATGCTGTTTATTTTCCTGCTGGCATTATCAGCAGTATACTGAACATCAGCTGCATTCACCAGCTCAGTCCCACCAAGCCACACCAGGTGGTCTCCCCCAGCCACCTGCTTCTGGTTTAAATGTTCTCTGGCACTGCAGTTGCCAGTGCCAGCAGCCTGCTTCTTTTACAATGAAAGAACAGCATCTCTGTCCTCTGCATGTCCCTTGCATTCCAAAAGGTTCTCCAAGTCCTACCATAACTAAATACCCCCTTTCTGACCCACCACTGTCTCATCCTCACACTCAGACTCCAGGTCTCCGCATGTTTTCTGGGTCTCACCCCTGGGACTGGTAGGATTTCAGAGAGGACCACGGGCAAGTTCCAGGCAACAGTGTCTGGCCAAACAGCCTGGATGTATCTGCCAGCTCACCCTCCAATACTCACCTACCACACAGCATGGAACCACCAACTTTTTTGCTGTAATCACCTCATCTCCCCAGCAGTGTGTGAGGGCAAGGAGCATCAGGGCATCCTGGTGGGCTTGCTGATGGCATAAAAAATAACTGCCATCAGGCACCACTTTCCTCAAAGAGCCTGACCTACTGCCTAACCCTGGTGATGAGAGAACAGGCCATTTTCTCCCAGCGCTTCTGAGCTGCCTTTGGCTCGTCTTCACTTGCTCAGCAAACACCCCTGAACAGGTCAGCACTTTCTTCAGAGCAAAGCTATGTGAGGAATTCCTCCTAAGGCAGATGGACCCTTTCCAAAGAGGGCAGGCTGCCAAATTCCCACCCCTACAGCCCCCAGCAGAGAAACAAGGTGCAAACTTGGCCCCTGGAGGCTTGCTGTGCACTTCCACTTCTGCCCTTGTGTCTGCTGAGCTAGGAAGAAGGGTTCCACTCCATTCCCCCACCATGCCTGGGTTGACTGCCCCAGGAAAAGGACTGATCCTGCCCTGTCTTTCCCCAGAGAGACCTTTGGGTGTCACAACTCTCCCCAAATGCAGCACCTAGAATACACAGCTGTGTGTATGCAGCTCTCCACACTCCCCTCTCTCCGCTCAAGCAGAGCCTGGCACTGATTGGTGGTGGGGAGCAGAAAAGAGGAAGCTCTTGATGTGCAGTCAGCATGGGGCTGGGGGATCCTTGGGCACTTGCTGGTATTGTTGCCTCCTGTGATTTGTTTTTTACTCTCAAATTGTTCCTCAAAGCTCCAGCTGTTGTGCTCGCATGCTCAGGCGAGACACTAGGCTTTCCCATAAAAGCCCATCCCCAGCCCTTCTGGCACAGAGAGACTCTTGCAGATGTGTCTCCACAGGCAGGCTTTCCACCTGCTCCTGCTCGGTGGATCCTGCAGAGTTTTTGACAGCAAGGCGCAGATCTCTGCCCTGTATGGCAAGTGCCCTGGTTCAGTGTCGGACAGACAGGCTTGACAAGGTGGAGAAGCACACCCTCCAGGCATGGATACCAAACCACCCTCTGCATGGGGCAAAACCAACTGCAGTAACTGAAACTTCCTGCTATTTATGAGCATGGCTGCTGGCTGCAGAAAGAGGACTTCTTATCTGTGTTGTGCCATGAGTTCACAATCTCTCTGCCCCCCCCACACTTCTCGGACTCCCCAAGGCCCCTGGAGAAAGTGCAACAACCCCAACTCCACCTGACCTCAGCCCCTTAGAAAAAAAAGTTGTCTTTTTGAGACACGCCCAAGCAGCACAGCTGGACGCTCATCTGCTTCATTTCACTGGCTACCATTCATGGGTAAGAAAGTCGGCTTTTTTCTCAAGCCCGTCTGCTGGGAAGATGAAAGAGCATCTCCAAGGAATGTGACCCCTCTGTACATTCACTAAAATACTGAATTAATTGATTTCATCTATGGCTGGACTCAGTGTTCTTGAAGGCCTTTTCCAACCTAGATGATTCTGTGATTCTATGACTCTATGGGCCAAGGCCAAGCGCCCTTGAAAGCCAAGTAGGAGAGCAAACAAGCAAGTCAACCTTGGCCACCAGATGACATTTTCCAAAGTTTGGTGACCCAGATGCACCTGGGATTTCACAGAAGCAAAGGTATCAAATGTTGGGGCTACTCTCAGTTCTGATGGAGCATCTCTGCACACACGGTACCAGGCTCTTCCTCCTTCCCTGACCTGGCAGATGCCCAGAGAAATGATCCACAAACTCCACTTTTGGAATAGAGGTGCAGGGAAACGAGTTAGAGGAGCTGACCATGACCACACATGGGGAAGGGCACCATCACCAGTCAGCTCCCCTCCACCCCCATTTTGAGAAGCAGCCCCAACCAGAGCTGAACCCTGAGGACAGCAGGTGGCCAACTCTGGTGCTCAAACCTTGGGTTGCTCTAAGTGTCAGGCCCCTGAGGGCCTACTACAGGAAGGATATGGATGTGCTGGAACGTGTCCAGAGAAGGGCCACGAGGACGATCAGTGGGCTGGAGCACCTCTCCTATGAGGACAGACTGAGAGAGTTGGGGTGTTCAGTCTGGGGAAGAGAAGGCTCTGGGAAGGCCTTATTGTGGCCTTCCAGTATCTGAAAGGGGCCTACAGAAAAGCTGGGGAGGGACTTTTCAGGCTGTCGGGCAGTGATAGGACTGGAGGGAATGAATTAAAACTAGAGAGAGGTTGATTCAGGTCAGACATTAGGGAGAATTTCTTCACCATGAGGGTGGTGAGACACTGGGACAGGTTGCCCAGAGAGGTGGTGGAAGCCTCCTCCTTGGAGGTTTTTAAGACCAGGCTAGATGGAGCTCTGAGCACCCTGCTCTCATGGGAGGTGTCCCTGCCATTGGCAGGTGGGTTGGAATTGGATGATCTTTAAGGTCCCTTCCAACCCTGACAATTCTATGATTTTTATGGATCTTGGTGACCCTGAGCAGCCTCAGCTGGGACCCCCACCCGCACATCCTCCATCTGTGAGCCCTGTGCTCGCTTCAGCTCAGCCCTGAGCTCTGTGAGGGCAAGTTTTTTGATGCCTCTGTCTCCAGATGGACCTTGGACCTGTGTAACAGGTAGCTTATCTCCAGTGCTGTTTTGTGTGTGGACCTCATATTCGTGTGGTAGACAGGTCGTGTTCAGCCCATCTGCTGGAAAGCCCTTGGGCGGACATTGCAGGTCTTTGTGCCTGGCCCCATCTCCTGGATGGAGCCCTCAGGTCCACGCTGCAGCCTTGCTCCCAGGGTTGCCTCCAGCCCCTTGTCCTGCTGCTCCAGTCTGGACCTCAGCTCAGGTCTATCCTCTTGCTGTGGCTGCTGGCAGACCCTGTTACCTGCACAGAGCAAGGCTGGGAGGGAGCTCCAGCAAAGCAGGTCAGGGCTGGAGCACAAGTGGCACTGGATCTGGGGAGGCTCCGCAGGGGCCAGGCCGGCTGCCAGAGCAGGGCTGTGCTGCCGGCCTCTTACCCAGGGGGTTTCGCTCCCTGTTGCCCAAAGGCTGCAGGTTTGAAGCCAGAGTAGAATCTCCGGCAGCTCCCACAGCAACTTTGCTGGCACCCTGCCCCTTTTCTCACAGGGACCCTGCCCGGCTGGCTGCACTCTCCTCGGGGAGGAGGTCGGCCGGGCACCCCGGCCTCTTCCTCTTCCTCTTCCTCCTCCTCGGCAGCCACCATCCACGGCGCTGCGGAGGGACGCCCTGGCTCCCGGGAACTGTCCTCGGTCGCCCTTTGGTGGGGTTGTCCTGCCCTCTGCCGATCCTCGCAGCGGCGAGCCCGGAGCTGAGGAGCAGCCTGGCAGCCGCTGCCTCGCTGGGCCCCCGGGCAGCGAATGCGGGGCAGAAAACCTCCCCAGCGGCCGGAGGGGTGAATGCTCTCGCGCCCTCGGCCGCTCGCGCCCTGGGCGGGCTCTGCAGGCCAGGGGCACAGTTAAAGCGGGAGCCTGCAGCCAGGGATCCCTGTTCCCCGGCCTGCTGCCTCGCAGGAAAACCGGGAGGCTTTGATGTCAGGGAGCCCGATCAGCAGCTCAAATGCTTATCCTGCTGCTCCAGGGAGATGGGTGCTGCCGCCATAGCTGGGCTGGGGGTGGCTGCCCGGGGGTGCACCCGCCTCCCAGGAGGAGCAGGGCAGGAAGGCCGGGTCCTGCCGGCTGCTGAGCTGGGCGAGGTGCCTTCGCAAGGACTGCTGGGACAAAATGGCTCCACGGGGCAATTACCTAGAGGGGGAGCAGCGAGGCCGTGGCTTCCTTTCGAGGCACTCAGGCCGGCTCTCCAGGAGAGGAGAGGCCAGCCGGGAGAGCTGTGGTCCGAGAGCCACCGTCCCAGGCGGGGACATGCACCCCACTGTGACACATTTGTGATGAGCACCTGAGGGCATGAATGATGTCCCTGCCATGGTGCCTACCTGGCGAGGGCTGAGCTCCTCCATCTGCCCTGGCACAGGGGTCCGAGAGGGATGGACAAGGGGCCCTGCTCCCCTGCCCAGCATCACCTTCCCCTTCCAGCACCGCCTGCTCAAGCCCCGCTGCTGGGGATGCTTCACTGTCCCAGCTTCCATCCGGGTGTGGGAGAGGCAGATGCTGCCCCTTCTTTGGGGAAAGCAGAGCCGGGAGGAATGTGCCAGCTGCGGGTGGGCGAGCGCTGGCTCGCCAGCTGTGGGTGGGCGAGCTCAGAGGAGTTTGATCCTGCAGGGTGCTGGAGCTCACGGGGCTGGCACGTGTCTCTG
>JANHFX010153604.1:0-12522 GCA_027560015.1 Chloroceryle amazona
CCGCGCTACGCGTTTGACTTTAAAATTCAACTTTAAAGGTTTGATTTTTTAGCTACGCCTGGGCTAAGGGGACGCCCTGTGGTCCAGGGGGCACTGTCTGAGTAGGGTGCTGGGACCAGGTGACTTCCAGAAGCCCATTCCAACCTCAACCGGTCCGTGATCATGGGGTCCTGATTGATGTCCCTGGTCACTCCCTGGTTGATGGAATCTTTTTAGCCGTACTTGTAGTCTTCTCTTGGCCTCGCTGGCATGGCTTTCTCGCCTGGCAAAGATGAGACAGGCCCTGAAATGGCTCGAGAAGCCAGAGCACCCCGATGACAGGGACTCGAGGTGCCAAGATAAGCACCAGTAATAATTGACACTGATCTTGGAGCCTCCCGGGGCCGCAGGATGGCTGAGCTGACCCCATGACCATGAGGGCGAAGGAAGCCCAGGGTTCAATCAGCCAACAGTGCGAGGAAGAACGACCACCAGAGGGGAAAAGACCTTGACGCTGATTTTATTACGCATGCTCGGACTCTGTCGATGGGTCCCAGGAACCCGTTAGAGTCAGACTGCCCTTTGCAGGAGACTTGATGACTCTGTCCTGTTCTGGTGTCCATTAGATGCTGTGTTTGGCTGATGCATCAGAGCACTTAGGGAGCAGAACCCCCAGTGCTGCCATAAAGAATTCCTGCTTCACAACAGCTCCCTTGTTACCGGGTATTTCTCTGGGAATCCTCGCCCCGCACCCAGCCTCCTGCCTCGGGCAGGAGTGCTGGAAAACAAGGGGGGTTGGAAGCTCCAGATTTTGTTTCAGTCCTGTGTCCCCATTTCTGTCATTTGGTGACATCTTGGAGGCTTTCCCTGCCCCATGGCCTCCATGGGGTGAGGACTGGGTTGCACGCTCGAGGGCACGGCCAAAACCTGGCCAGGCGAGTGGGCATGGGTGTGGCTGTGCCCCTCTGTCACTCCTCTGTGACATCAGCCAGTGTCATAGTGCCCCTCCACATTATAAAGCTTGCGCCCCAGGCTCTGCCTTTACTTTCCTGTGAGACCTCAGTGAGCTCACAGCTCCAGAGGCCACAAGAAAGAAGTGTCTCCTGTACCTCAGAGAGTGACAGGGAGGCAGCGGGACGGAGTGGGAGCTTTTTGGTGAAGCACAGGTGAGGACAGAGGAGAGGGGTTGTTTCCTGTCAGGAAACATCAGAATCCTTCCCTCTGCAACCTCGCTTGCTGAACCCAAACCAAGAACATGACAAACCTGGAGGAGTGGATCACGAACATCGAGCGCTGCAGCAAGGTTAATGGCTGCAGCACGATCACGTTTCCCACCCTCAAGAAGCTTTCTGTCGACGGTAAGGCCTTTGGGAGCTCTCCAGCAGGCATGGTGCAGACAAGATGAACAGTGAATTGTTGTGGGGAGCGGGGCTTGTCCCTGCGGAAGGCCCCTAGGGACCCCCTGAGCCCCACAGAGTCTAGTGGAGGTGGAGGTCCCGTGGACGTGTTTCCCTCGGCAGTGGGTCACGCTCAGGGTCTGGCTCTGAAGGGAATGATGTCCTGTTGGAAGAAGGTTGAGACCAGTCAAAGATTCAGGCCGTGTCACAGCTGGGTTTATCCTGTGCAGCTTCTGGAAGCACATTTGCATCTGCTCTCCCCTGATGGGAAGTGAGCCAGCCTGACTTAGAGCTTGACATGTTTTTCCCTTGCTTTCCAGACATCATGTGTATTTGGAGCAGCGTGTCTAAGTATGTTCGGGAACAGCTCCTGCAGAAAAAGGCGGGAATCCAATCCTGCGCTGTCAGCATAACAGGACTGGGGACATTTCACATTCAAAAGTGGCTCTCTTTTGAAAACGACGAGGTGGTGACGTTCCAGAGACCCATCTTTTCTCTGTCCAAGACTGTTGGGAAGATCCGTCAGCTGCAACATGCTTCTGTACCTGTTCCAAGTAAGAAAACCAATTCAATCCTTTGTTTTCCCCCATGTCCATTTAGTTGGGTTGATATTGGTTGCTGTCCAGAAGCGATGATGGACAGACACATTAGAGGCCTTCAGAAGGTCCTGAGAACAACCTCCAAGGGGTGACACAGCCCACCGAGCAGCAGTGCCTAGAAAGAGGCCATTTCTTTTGGACTAGTTTTTATTAAGGCTGTGTGACGTTAGACCATCTCTCTGGGATCTGCTTTGGCCACTGGCTTTGTGCCAGCCACATTTATTTGTAGGATGCCTGCTGGCTGATGGCTTTTCATTGGAAATGTTTACCAGGAAGCCATTGAGATGATGCTGATGCTCTGTTCTCGCACTGCACCGGACCCTGTTGAGGTCCTCCTTAGAACTACTTTTATGCAGTGAAGTGGGTCAAAATTGGCTGCAGAGAGATGGAAATGAAAGAATCCTGCCGATGGCCAGACTCGCTGCCCTTCCTGACCACTGCTGCCCTGGGGGCCATCGATGGGTCCTCTGCAGCCCTACGAGCTCGGTGGTTCATTTGTGTTTATATCCAAGTCTCCCCAGACCAGGGCTGCGTTACCTGTGGGCTCAGCTCCGTGGCCAGGCACCCTGGGATCCTCCCACGGGAACCCCAGTCCTGTGTGCACACAGAAGGCCAAGGTCCTCGGACACAGATGGCTGAAGCCCTTGGTTCCTGTTTCTGTTCAGGGGATCCTGACTGTGGGTTGGCCCATCCATTAGTGGGGGGATTAGACCTTAACTCGAGCAGGGGGGGCTACGTCAGCTTAGACCCGACAGTGCTATGGCAGCGTCTTCTACTCCGGGAGCTGCTGGCGTTTTGAGTCTGCTCAACTGCTGCCTGACAATCTTCCTCCTCTTCTCCAGGTGACTTTAAGAAAGTGTCAGTGAGCTACAAGAACATCCACTCAGGCATCCCATATTCTAAGGAAACTGTGGAGAACTGTATGCAGGAGACGCTGAACTTTTTCTACTTCATCCTGAGAAACAGAGAAGACGCGAATTTCGTTTTGAAGGACATTGGCACGCTTGTTATCCGGGGAACAGAAGTGGCAATGGCTTATTGTAAAGACTTTATACTAAGCCTCAACGAGTCTACGTACATGATAGAGAAGCTGCTGACTGTAAGTTTATTGTTTTTTTTTCCAGTGCTACTTAAGAGTAGGTTTGATGTCCTATCAAAGGGAACTGAGCCCTGTTGGACAGCTGTAGCCTGGTGGGTCACTTGGGCTGGGCATGGTCTGTAACAGTGAAACCTTCCTGGGGGGTTTGTTTTTCTTCCATTTGCTGTAGTTCAAGGGTGCTGGGAGGGTACACAGTCCTTTTGCTGGGCAGGGGAAAGCTCTGGAAGGGCCTTGCCACAAAGAGGGAAAAGGCCAAAGAAATGTCCGGGGTGATGATTTTCAGCCCATGCTCTGGATGCGAGGCTGGGTCACAGAGACACCAAGGCCTTGCTGAGACCAGCCCCTCGTGGCTGCTGCCACACTGCTGGTGTAGTTTTCCTGGCCTGATGAGGAGGAGGAGCTGGTGGCTGGGTTTCTCTGTGCTGCATGGGCGTGCAGGCTCTTTGGCAGTCTTTGGAAGGGCTCTGGGCATAAAACCAGCTCAGAAACATTTGCTCTCAGTTCAACAATAGCTAAGCCACCTCCCTGCAACCAGCAGCCAGGAACCCAGGCTTGTAAAAAGCCTTCCCTTGTGTTTGCCTCCACTGACTTCTTTCCTGGTAAACAAGGAGTCTCCTGCTTGACGTCATCAACTCTTGTCCTTGCCGGTGACACTCCTCGCCCTAGCAGCTGATAAACTGTGCAGCTTGTTTTAGCAAGGGGCTGAGGCACCTGGCCTGAAGTTTGCCAAGAGGCTGATAATTCTTGGAGCTATGGAAGGGCCATTGTGAGCAGCGAGTTCATTTCCCTGGACTCACGTCAGGTGTTTCTGTCTCTGTTGCAGAAGAAATGGGTCAAACTGGACAAAGATTGCTCTCTCTCTCCGAGCCATTTCAAACGTGTCCACCAGTTTCCACAGTGAGTATATTTTATTTCTGCAGCCCTTGTCTGACCAAGCACAGATGTGCTCAGCTTACGTTTGGCAGCACTCTCAAATTATTGGTTTGCAGTTAATTTCATCCTTGCTTTTGCTTCGTCTGGAGTTAATGCATCCTCCGTTACTGACCGCAGTTTGCATTTTACCATTACTCCCATCAGAGGGAACTGGTTTGCTGGACAGAGGAACTGAGGCAACCCTCCTAACGTTTCATCTGCTCCTTTTCTTTCCATTGGTAGAAACCACCCAAATATTTGGCAGAAATCCCAATATTTCAGTTGTTTTGAATATAACATGGAGAGCTGCTCTTGGGGTATGGATCAAGGACCAGATGCATACAAGTCCTACTTTGTGACATTACTGTGTCTTCTTGGAAACTCCTGTGAATCCAAGTATCTCCAAAACGCCTTCAAGGGCCAAGATGGCACAGGAGGACTGAGGCAAAACAACCCAAAACCTCTGTCTAGCAAGGGGATGCTGAGCCATTCCTGAGGGCAGTACTGCTTGGTGCTTCCCTCAGTGGCCTAGAACATGAGGTTGAGTCTATAGAGGTACCTTGACATTCACCTGACAAAGAAACCCTTTTCTCAGAGTGGTGCCCTCTTCCTATTGCCAGGTTCGAGATTACAGCAGTGCCTCGATCAGCTTCTCCCAGGGATGAAGAGATAGCTGCTGAATTCGAGAGTGCTCTCAGCAACGTGGGAGTAAGAGGTAACGTTAGTGACTGATTCCTGGCAGGGGGTTGTGCATTTGCCTGTCGTCACTGCTGGTGGGTCTTTAGAGCCCAGGCTACAGCAGATGCCTGGGATGGTGGAGACACCCTCTTTGCCTCTATTTACCTCTCCTGATAAATCTCACAGGACATGTTTTGCAACAAGACCCCAGGAGGGTTCAGCACCACCAACTGCAGTTGACGGTGCTGAATTATGTTTCGCCCCTGCACTCCATGCCCTGGAGTATTACCCCTTCCATGTCAGGGGTCTGTTTGTGCCAGGAGGGAGTAAATATCTGGGGAGGTCCCTCGGCACCGTGAATCACAAACTGCCACGAGCGGTGGGAAGCTGAGGGGTTGGCATATCTCTTGGAATCACCGTGGTGTGATTGGATGAGAAGAATTACAGGGAAGAACTGCGCAAAGGTTGCCGAGCTGTGCTGAGACCTCACTTCTCTTTTAAAGCTGGGAAGTTAGCTCCTCGACCTACATTCCTGAGCAACATCAGAGCGATAATGTGCTTGTGTGGAATGTGCCACGATAGCAATTTTTTGTATACCAAACACATATTCAACACCAAGAACTTGTTCCCCCAAAAGAGACTGTTAAGCATCAGTATCTGTCTCCCTCCAAAAGCCACTGTGCAGAGGAAGGACCAGCTGCAGCAGAGGAAAACCCACCAAAGGGAATAATGTGGCTATCAAGGGTTGAACAGGATCAAGGGCTGGTGTCAGGAATGGTTTAAGAGCTCCCTCTGAGAAAAGAGGGCTTAGAAGGAATCCCAGCAAGGCCTCGGGCAGCTTCTAGTGTTGCAGAGCAGATCTGTGCCTCCTCCTGCCTGTTCTAAGAGCTTTTCACCTTTCATGCTTGCAGTGGCTGTTCAGCACACATTACGCCTCCTGCGAAGAAATGTTTCTGCAGAGAGCTTAAACAGAGCTCTGAAGGAGCAAGAGGCAAAGGAGAAGATGGGGGGAGCAGGGCCTTCTAGCAGGTGAGATGCTGAAAGGACCCCACTGGAGTGGCCTTGTGCTCCAGCGCTTGTGCAGGATGTTTTATAGGCTTGTTCTTGGCAGTGGGGGGTTAGTGGTTGGACTCGATGATCTTAAAGATCTTTTCCAACCTAAGAATTCTGTGCTTTCTATACAATGACGGAGGTTGGAAGGGCTCTTGGGAGGTTCTAGGCCAAGCAGCTGCTCTAAGCAGAGTCATCTGTGAGCTGAGGCCAGACCAGGTTGCTCAGGACTTTATCCAGCCTCAGCTTCAAAGCCTTCAGGGTCAGAGACAGCCCAAGCTCTCAGAGAAACTTCTTCCCCTCTTTTCTCTGGGCACGGTATTTGTACAAACTCAGGAGGGCTGTTAACATGCATCACCACCCAGTGCATTTCCTCGCTGGAGTGGAAGTCCCACGGTATTTGGGACAGCTTTGCAGTGGTCGGTGTAATGGCCGGGGGGGGTACCAAGATCTCACTGTTCCACCAAGAGGGCTGCATCAGGCTGCACGTCCATATAAGCATCAGAGCTCCGGGTTAGCCCTCTCTCCGTGGAGGGGAAGAATTGTGTGAAGAGAGCTCGCCCTGCTGCCGAAGCAGGTGAGCAGTGTGAGCACAGGATGGAGAAGAAACTCTTCCTGTACTCACCCCAACGTGTATTTTCAGGCTGTTGTCACAACACGCAGACGCAGAAGGATGGCAGCACGGAGAGACTCCTTTTGAGAGCCCTGAATTATTGTTTTCTACTCGTGAAGAATACACAGAGGCAGGATGGGTATGTAACACAGGCTAGGCAACCGTTGTGTCGCTTGGTTGTCAAAAATCAAGTGGGGATATCTTAGGAGAAATAGGTACATAAAAAAAAAAAAAAAAAAGGCAGATACCAGTTCTGTTGTGAGTAGATCTCTTCCCGTGGCTCATTTTCCCATTCAGTTACCTAATTTGGGTATAGTCCATCCCAGAAAAGGAACTGTAGCTCTGTGATGATTTAGTTTGTTGGTCATAACAGAAGGGCTGCATCTCTGAGAACTGAATGTCAACAGACACTGGAAAATACCAGGGAAGATGAGAGAGAGAAGAGCATTATTTAAAAAAAAAAAAAAAGAAAAAGTCAAAAAAAGGACACAACAGATGAGTCTAACTGCTGCTATCGCACTTCTGGCTTCCTCTAGAAACGAGACTCTGTCTTTGGGATGAACCGCAGACGAAAACTGAAGGCATTCATGATGAAAAATGAGGAAGATGAGAACAGAAAAGCAGAGAGGGTCCCCTTGTCAGAACTGCCTCAACAGCAAGCTGGGAGAGAAAGCAACAAGATGCAGAGGAGCCAGGTATGGTTCGTAAACCAGCCTTTGGTTGGGACAGGCAGAACCGGAGGCCCCTGCCCACTACACAGATGGAAGCTGCCACGTTTGACCGTGTCCTACCACGTGTGTTTCCACACTGTTCTGAGATGGCCTTGCTGATGGGTTTGGAAACCACCATCCCCCGCTGACAGCAACCCGTGGTTCTGCAGGAACTAGTTTTGCTAGATGTTGTACCGGCGTGAGCAGCGAGAATGTGGTCAAGGGTTTGATTCACATCAAGCCAGAAGTGGCCTTGGAGCATGGTTTCCAACACCATTGGAGAAATATGTATCCAACTCTTGCTTTTAAACTGAAAGCAAGTAGGTGTGGGCCATCCAAACTCAGATGTCACATTATTATTGCTCCACTTCTGGCAAGACCGGCTTCTCCCATTTTGAAACCAACTCAGGCCACAGATTTCCTGACATTTGTCTGTCTTACAGCTGCCCCAGGAGGAACAAGATAACCTCAGCTCCCCTGAGACCATCCCCAATACAGAAGAGGACCTACAAATGATAGAGGCTTGGACTAAGGCGAGGAGGCAGTTTCGAACTGAGCTGGAAGGCTTAGGTGACCTTGAGAAATGGCTGGCTCATAAACCTGCCCTCAGCCGTCAAGAAGAAAGATGCTGGCAAAGAATAAAGGCACAGAGAGCAGACAGGGAGGCTGCTGCCAAATCGGCCGTGGTCGACAGCCCGGAGGTCAGTATGGAAGCCCATGGGAAATGGTGTCTGCTGTCAAACCAGTAGAGCGATGCTGCTTTACCCCAGCTGACACCACACTGATGGGCATGGTGATCCTGGATAACGGTGATCTCAGTCTATTTTCTAATCCTTTCCAGCACGTACCACCAAAGAGCAGCCAGCCCCGGAAGAAGAGGACCATTCGCCGTATCTCTGCACCATACCCTGAGGCTCTTGTCATGCTACACAACCTCCTGCACAAAAAGAAGCTGAAGATGGTGGACATATTCAAGAAGGCTGGTATGGAGGGGATGAAGATCAGCAGGAAAGACTTCATTAAAGTCATCAGGGAGGTAAGTGACGAACTGCTGCAACTCTGCACCTAGAGCAAGTCCCCAGAGAGAGAAGTCGATTGCCTCACACATTTGGAAGGCAGTCACTGCCCAGTAATGTGGCTGTCCAGATCCTGCTGCAGACCCCGAACTGGCCTTGAGTTTCCCCAGTACAGACACTTGGTCTTGCCCCCACCAGTCTCCTACAGCTCCCCACTGCACTGCCCTTCAGTAAATACTTGCAGAGCATGGCTCATGCTGGGCCTCACTTTCCACAGGCTGCAGTTACAGAGCTGAGAAGGGCACGTTCAGGTTTATTAGGGTTTAGCAGTGGAGATGTTGACTGATATTCCAATCCGAGCCAAAGTATCTTCCTGAAACCCAGAGGGCTGGGAAATTTGGCACAGTAAAAGCCAAGAGTTCTGCAGGGGGCAGCAGAAGACCGGTCAAGTTGTGAATGCTTAACCAACCCGAGGAAACCCCAGCAGGTTGCCTTTGTGCCATGCTTGCCTGCAAAACATCGGGAACAAGGGCAAAGCTCATCCCTCCCACTCTGGTTTGCACGAGCCTTGATCTCTTGGTCATCCCACTGTCCTTTTCTGTTGCGGTTGCCAGAACAAAGTTCCCATCAGCAACAAGGATTTGGAGGATGTGGTGAACTTCTTGATGTCCTCAAAGCCAGGGAACTGTATAAGCCTTGAAGATCTGATGGACTGTGAAAAGCAGTGGCTGGAAATGAGGAAAGGACAATCCCAACAGGCAAAAACAGGTGAGAGGAGAGCACTGGGCTTGGAAAACATCTCTATACAGACAGGGAATGCCAAAGTGGGTCCAGAATATGGCATCTTGAGACCACTGTCCTAGAGCAGAGTGGCCAAAAGGAAACTTCTAGGGAAAAGATGAAGGATCCACGGGATGCGCAAGACTGTACTCAGCCCAACTGCGGGAGACAGTTACCCAATCTTTGAGGTTGGGATCAAAGTGGACCTTGCAGTCCAACATCCTCTACTAGTCTATGTTTGTTGGTATTCATCATCCAAAACTGACTCATTCTCCAGCTGTTGGTGGCAGCTGGAAAACATCAATTCAGAAGAGCTTATTCTTTAGTGAGATCTGTTGGGAGTTCTAATCAGCAAAATACGTCAAACCCCTTTGTCATAAACACAGATCAGGTGTTCCTTTCTGTTACACTCTAACATGGCTCCTCTGGGCTTTTTGTCTGGTTGGTGTTATCCTAGGTGTAGAGGCTCAGTGCCAGAAAGACATCTCCAAAACTGCCACTCGTCCATCATCTGCTGAGGCGACAGACAAAGGGATGAACTTCCAAGTTCCACCAGTCGACACCAAGCCAGAAAAACAACATCTGAGCTACGATGAAATGGAAGAGATTGGAAAGCTTTCAAAAGACAAGAGACGGTTGAAGAAGGTACTGTGTATGGGGCAGGAGAACAAGTGCACCTGCATCCCTTGGCGGGTGGGGGTAGTTTAGAGGACAGTGCAGCAGCAAAGAAAATCACAAGGGAGGGGTTATTGTGAATATTAGCTTCCCAGTAGTCCCTGGACCACGTGGTACTTCGCAGCTGAGGTGCTAGAAGCCAATTCATTTGGCTTCCGAACACTCTGTGAGATAAACACTTTCTGGTAAAGTGGCAAGGAGGAGAAGTCAAAGCAGGTTCTATGTCTGGGGACAGAGTCATCTTCTGATCACCTAGGTGACCTGTGATTTGTCCCTTAAGGCACTCTGTCCGGCTCAGTTGTGAGGCTCGGTGCAAGATGATCCAACGGAACTGTAACAGTGACTCGCTCATCCACTCAATGCCAAATGTTTTCTCTGGAGCCTCTTGTGTTGGGTGAACTCTGATGGAGTCCAGGGCTACCTCCTCTTGCCAGCGTGGTGCCCCCCAGTCACTGGCAATGGGGGGAGCTCTGGCTGGAAACTGAACAACCCAGAGAAGTGCCTGTCCCTGGGATGCCAACTCCTTTTTGTACTCATTTCTGAGCAGAATCTCTTCCTGTAGCTTCTCCGAAGTGAACGTGGCAGCTCCAGGGCCCCACTGACCGCTAATCGGAACTTGCCCTTTACTTGCAGATCAAACACAGCCCGATAGAATGGAAAGAGAAGTGCCGGATGGTGAGATCTGGGGATGACCCCCTCGATAAGCACTGCCTGCCATCAACTATAGAGGGTGACCTGAGAGAAAACGTGGACAAATACCGCAGGAACACCGTCAAGGGCTATCTGCGGAGCTCCGAGCTGTGCCAAGAACAGAGCATTCACATCGCCGATTCAACACTGCAGAGAGGTAAAGCAAAGACCAAGGGGCCGGCGGGAATGTGCTAAATCTGACACGTTTGCGTCTCTTGCCACGGCCGCAAGCAGGACTAACGTCAGAGGGCACTGCCGTGGAGCGCGCTTGCAGCCCTCGGAGGGCCCTGGCAGATGCTGCCAGTTAAGATCAGCAATATGATCAGCCAGGGCTGAGGTAGCAAAGGGTGCTGCAGCTCAGCCGGGGCCCTCTCCTGTCGTCCCTGGGATGGCAGCCAGATTCAGCGAGAGTGCAGCTCACCAGGGTAGTTAGTGGTGATGGGGCAAGTCCAAGGCCAAGCTGGGAAGTCAGATCTGTGGGTCCGTAGCCAGGAACAGGCGTGGTTGTCACTGAGCTGCAGACTGCCACACCTACAACTTCTGAGCTGGAAGGGGGCTCCTGATCCCAGGGCGAGGCGTGACTCTCTCCTCTGTATGCTTTACCAACAGGCCTGCTGCACCCAGGAGACAAGATCATCAAGGACGGAGACAACATGCTTAAGATCAGGCAGCCTGGAGGATACTACAGCATAGGTGGTACTGATGCTCTGTCATCTGGGAGCACCTCTGGATCAGGAACTACATCTGGAAGCCAGGACAAGAAGGCGAAAAACAGGTTTGTTCAAAGAGACCTTAAAATCAGCCACCTCCCGCTGCCCTGCTGCCTATCACCCCCTGTCCTCAGTGCCATGGTGTCAGGGATACTGCACAGTGTGGGAGTGAGCCACCAGGAAGCTGCGAGGGAGCAGCGAGTGACAGCCAAGAGGGAGAGCCTCTTCTCGCCTGCATGGCCACTCCTGTGTCAGTCCTGTCTGATAAGGATGGGCACGGTCTGCACAGGTCTGGCAGAGCTTCCCGGGGCCTGGAAACCCAGAGAGCTGGTTCTTGTCAGGCTCACTTTGGCTTGACTGGGAGAAGCGGTGAAACTGCCCTGAATTTAATTTCTGCAAAGCTTGCTATACTCTCTTTCTTTTATTTTTGATTCACTTTCCCCTCTTTGGTTCACAGGCATCTTCAGAGGGATAAGATTGAGAAGGCAGACAACAGGTTCTGGCCAGGGCATCTTCTGGACAAGTTGTGCCTTTTCTTTCCTGACAAGAAGCTTGACAGGGCACACGCCTTGTTCAGCTGTGTTCAACCAACCAAGAGCAAATACCATGGCTTCTGAAGCTCCTCAGCGAGCCAAGGCACTCGGCCTCCAGAGACAGTGCCTCTAAGGAGATCCATTCCACCAGGACATTTGGCCTTCAAAGACACTGCCTCCAAGATCCATTCCACCAGGACACTTGACCTCCAGAGACAGTGCCTCTAAAATCCATTCCACCAGGACACTCGACCTCCAGAGACAGTGCCTCTAAGATCCATTCCACCAGGACACTTGACCTCCAGAGACGGTGCCTCCAAGATCCATTCCACCTGAAGGTCTCCTCCAACCAGCAAGAGATGTGTGCACAGTTTTATGATCCCTCAGTCACCTCAGGGGATCTGGACCTTGCTTCCAGATAGAATAAATGTATTAAATAAAGAGCACATACTCAAGCTGAAGGTGTAGGACCTGCACTAACCACAAAATACACTTCTCAACTGGGAGCTTTTCTGCTCACCTGGTAACAAAAGGCCTTGGCATTTTGTCCCGTGGAGCATCACCCTTCCAGAGCCCAAGAGCTGTAGCTGAAGTGTGTGGTGTGGGCAGCGGGTACCCGGTGGAAGAGATGCCCCTGTGAACATCCAGCCACCAGGATCCAACCGTTCCCTGGCCTTGTTAGTTCCTGAGGTCTGACCCTGTCTAGTGCCTGGGAGATGCAGTGGGCTCCACAGAGCAGCCAACGGCAAAACAAGTCTGGCAGGGCTCAGCTGGCTGCCAAGTCACGGAGCCTCTAGTTCAGTCCCAGGAGAGAGATTGCAGGAACCCCAGTTATGAGAGCAAAAACCAAAGTGATTGTTGGTTAATGCAGAGAAATGACCCCTCCACAGGAGCCTGTCACAGCACTTGATGCCACAACTGTCCCCTTATGACACCTGAAAAGTTCAGTCGTGGAATCACAGAATCATAGACACACCCCACAGGGATTTGGGACCATTCCTCAGCTCCCTGGCCCTGCTGCCCACACTCTTCCTCATGCCCCAGGAGCCCATTGGCCTCTTGGCCCCCAGGGCCCGTTGCT
>JANHFX010153605.1:0-12475 GCA_027560015.1 Chloroceryle amazona
GGGCATTTGCTTTTGCAGGCTTGGCGGTATTTTGGGTACCCGTAGGGCATCTTTAAGAGCCTATGCTTTCATTTATGTGTTTAAGACCATCAACTCTACTCCTGAGTATGAAAGTAAAAATTGCCTCTTTTCCAGTGATTTGTCTGGGTTTTGGAGAGGAGATTCTGTTTAGTTTAATACTTTCATATTGAAAAAGCAGATGAAGATAATTTAGGGGTGAACTACACTGTCTCAAGGTATTGTGTCCAAAGGATTGGACTTTTTTTGAACAGAGGTATCCTGGTTTGAGTAAGAATAGAACTAATTCTGTTCAGTTATTGTACTGTTCAGTTGTCTCTTCTAACTACACTTTCTGAAGTTAGCATCAGATTCTCACAGGCAGTGTCTGCTGCTGGCAGGGATAACACCCGATGTTGAGAGTTACTACCAAGGATTGGTGTGCAGACCAAGGCTACTGCTGGATCTTATGTACTATGTTGGGGGGTGCAGAAAGTAAAAGGCTGCAACTTGTGACAAGCAGTAGACAGAACAGGTGACCCTAAACTGACCAACAAGGAATTCCATCCCATATATGTCATATTCAGTATAAAGCTGAGGGATCACAGGGGTCAATCTCTCCTCTTCAATGGCCAGCATCTGAAGAGGACTTTGTCTGTTCTGCCTTTGATTCAAACCTGTGTGTTTCTGAATCTAACTGAAGAATATAGCTCCTGAATCTGGTTCCCATCTGCTTCGGAGTCCAGTCTGGGACTTCTCCCTTGCCTGCTCCTCAGCACCAGTGATGATGGTAACATAATTGCTATGAGGGGGGTTAGATTTAATACCGGTTTCACATATATCTGTATATTCAATTTTAGTACTATTATTTTCATTAAAGCTGTTCTGGCTTTCTTTTCCAGTCCATAAGTCTCTCTCCCTTATTCCCTTTCCCTTCAGGGAGGGAGGGGGGTTAACAGAGAGCATCTGTTATAGGTCTAGCAGGCTGCCCTGACCCTAAAACTTGACAAGAGAATAGCTGTGATATAAAACAATTGCTATTTTTCTGTTCTGCTTTACAGCTCCAATTCTGCAACAGGCCAGTTGCACCAAATCTTGAACATAAATCATCTATGACTGAGGAAAAAATACACAATACTGTACACCTGATTTTAATAAAATGCTATAGAAAATGCATGCTGTGATGGATAGGGGAGAAAGTCTAATTATGTGTGACTATATCTGAGACAGCACTATTGACAATGATGACAACTTTGAGTAGATAATGCAAAGCAATCATATTATAGCTCACGTTAGCCCAAGTTGTACAGGGTCCTGAGTGGGCAGGAATGGGTCAACTATCAGCAGCAGAGAAGACAGGTCAAATGATCTATCAGTCCAAAAACATCTGTAGCAGCAGATGCAACATTCTCTTACCAACAGAACAACACAACATTAAAAGCTAGACACTGAAAACAATACATTTTTGTCACATTTATTTCACTTTGATATAAAATAAATCCCTAGCTATGGCCCAGAACACTACCTACTATCAAGAACTAGGGATGTTCTAACCTACACTGAGACCCCAGCAGCACACAGCGAAGATCAAAGCAAATCAGCAACACAAGACTCAGTGAAGCAAAGCTCCAGGTTGACCAGAGAAGACTTCTAAAGTCTATAAATTACAGCACTGTACAAATGCACTTGGAAGTTTTTCTACTCAAATTAGAGATGTACTTCGCATAATTTCTACACACCAGTTTTCATAAATGTCTTTTTAACAGTTCTTGTTAGCATTTTACAGATGTTTTTCTTGCTGCAGTCATTTAAAATATAACCTTGGGCTGTTTATACTAGCTTTCTGCCAGGCCTTACACTTTTGTAAGACAAAACCACAAACGTCTGCCTGCATTTCAACCATCCCATTTCATGTCCGCAAATGTCATTAAACCTTGTCAATGCTGCCCTCCAATGGATGCACGTTTGCAAATGCCAGGGAACACTAGCTATGTAGTCCTGAAGATCAGCTGGCTGTCAAGTGGTCTCTCAATCCTATGGACAGAATTGCGAAGAACCCCTAAAGGCTCAATGAACAGTTCCCACCAAGTTTTAACATGCTTTGTCATCTATCCCCCCCCCCAAAAAAAAGGCAAATTGTCTCAGACTGTAGGTTAAGATGAAGGAAACTAAGTTTTTTGGGGGGGGAAGGGAAATTACTTTCACTATTCATACATGAAAAAAAGTCTTACTCTTCCTAGTTCTTGAAATATTAAAGATATGCAGACTTTAACTAATACATTTTACCTTGTGAAAGATTAAGAAATTTTAGCAGATCTGAAGAAGCCCATGGCATTATTATTTGGGTTACAGAAGTTTAAAAGAACACCACTCACTCTGAAAGATTATAAACAGGTTTGAGGACACCTGTACTGGTATTTTAGGTTCATCTCTGACTTAACTTGCTCTTGATGCTCGTTTCAGCTACAAAGACCATGACTGCTGTAAACAGGAGTGAGTGATGGTGGTTTGTATAGACCTACAAATAAGAAGGAAGTGTATTAATAACAATGTTTATGAAACTGCCATCTCAATACTATCTCTGTTTTTCCTTTAATAGATTATAATTACAATATTGGTTTATCCCAACACATATTCTAATAAAATTGAAAAAGAAAACCATACTTTTGTCCTCAGTCTAGTTTTCTTTCCCAAGCTAACATCCTTCAGAGAAAAAAAAAAAAAAAAAGGTTTTTTTTTAAGATAGGTTCTTAGGGTCTTTAAAGATCTTTTGCTTTCTTGTCAGACTAATCCAGAAAAACAATCAAGTTTTTTGTCCATAAACTGAGAAAAGCAGTAAGACTACACTAAAAAGAAACACAACACATATGAGTGTACTCTGTGAGATGAAACTGAACAAAGCAAGGTTTGGTCTGCTCAGCTTTCTTTTGGGATCACTTGTGCATTTTTCAGTTTTGTGTCTGCCATCCACATTATTGCTCAGCCTGACTTCACATACAGAAACTCAACGTCTCTTCATTAGAGAGACGGGTATAGACTAGGACAAAACAAAAGTAAAACTGTCAAAGAATATTTTGCTGAGCAAACTCAAATATTGTCCTTTTAAGATATCACAGAAGATGACAATGTTCTGACATACTTTCCAGAAAAGAAATTGTAGAGATAGGTGTGCACAAAAGGAACAAAGACTAAAAGGTAAAGCATTCTGGGGACTTGACAAGTTTAGTACTTTTATGTTAAATACTCGGGATTTATTCAAATTCGAATTCTGTCTCTGTTCCATTTAATGATGAGAATTTTGAAACATCTTCTAACTGTCATGATGAACTATCCATGTATGCAAGTAACTTTTGATCTGAAAATTCTATTCTGGTTCATATCCTCTTCTAAGCATATTCTTTAGCAGGTCAAGATCTACTTCTTCCTAAGCAGTAATCAGTTTGATCCCTAGCACTAAATTGTTGAAGCAAGAAAGAAAGGATGAAGATGACATTTATATTTGCCATGTATTTTATCTACAACATACAACAGTTTAGGAACAAGATGCTTGTAAACTGAGGAGGTAATATATATGCTATATCAATTTCCCCTTTCCATGTTTTCATGGTCTGTAATTTAAGTTTTAGGTTCTTGTATGCTACTACTTCAAGATTTGCTTGTAAACCAGCTGTGGTATTCCTTTATTGCAGTTAGTTGCTTGATTGGTGTTACAGATATGTGTTTTTTACTTTTTCCCCACAAATGATTCACAGAACAATGATATTTTGGTAACACATTGTCATGGAGGCACCCACAAAACAGAGTTACAACTCAAAACAAAGATCCACTGCAACTGGTACTACTTAACACTCCAAATGTCATGGGAGCACCCACAAAACAAATAGCGCAGTCATAATACCCTGACAACCCAAAGCAAACCACAAGACCAGATGCCACGTGAAGGCACTCACAAAACAAACTGAGCTAGCTACTCAAAATGAAGGTTTATTCCAACCAAAAATTACCCAATACTCCTGTTTTCCTAAAACTGACAATCACACATAAATAGTGGAAGTATTTTCTTTATTCTCATGAGAGCACAATCGTGGCTGATGGATCAGAACCAGCACACCAACATCCTAAACCACCAGTTATTTATACACAAAGTTTTAATTATTTTCATCTCTGTAATACATATGTATTGTCATTCATCTATGTGATTGGTCAAAATACCCTAGATTGATATGAAATCACCACACATGCTCTGTCCAACTCTTCAACTATTAATTTTCTTGTTCACTTAAGGAGGTAGTATAATTGGTGCCGGTGGTCCATGAGTCAGTGGTTGCAATCTCCCTCTGCAGGAATTATGTTTCAACCAATTTCACTTAAATTGGCAATCTTCAACAGTTCTTCATCTCTACTTGGTTAAAGAGCTCATCATTCTTTCTATAGATTTTGCTCTAGACAGAGACATCCTATTATTAATGATTAGATCCTGTTTCTGTTTAAAACAGAGGTATGATCCTAAGCAGGTTACTATGTATGTAATTGCAAAAAGTCAAACCAGGATTTTCCTGTGCTCATTCTAGCTAATTTAAAATATACAAATAAGCATAATTTCCAATATACAAAAAAACAAAAAAACAAAAACAAAAACAAAAACAAAACAAAAACAAACAAAAAAAAAAAAAACCCAGACACCTATCTTCTAAAGTTCTAATATTTTCTAGGAATTGCTATCACTCTGACAGACCAAAATAAATTTCAAGTTTGGAAGTCAGGCAGGAATATAACACCACACAACTTGACTTAAGAAGTCCTAAATTTTAGTAATAGTCCTTTTAGAAAGATGACCCAGAAAGTTCACACACTCACTCAAAATCGGAAAAATCAAGGGTAACCAGAAAATGGAATCACTCACCCAAAAGGGGTCAAGGTCTCACTCAAAGATGTATCCAGAAGTATTCACTCACCAAAAAGTGGGGGATGGCACTTAAGCCCGAAGGTTTCCTTGGGCAGTGTCCCAGTCCAAAGGAGAATCCCTGACTAGAGACCCACTGCTCTAAGGAAGACCAGCTCAGATTGACTCTCAGGATAGGGGAGAGGGGGGAGGGGTGTCTGTTTATACCCTTCTTGAGTCTCACCTGTGGTCAATTCTAATTGGCTGGGGGCAAGCGTGCAAAAAAGACAAGGCCTGGAGCAAAGTAGTCATATTATTTTTAAGTAGCCAGAAAGCCCCAGTCTTTGTCAGCTCTTCAGCTGGGTGTGTGCATCTGCCACACACATGTAGAAACACAGAGTCATATCTCAAGCTGGGAGGGACCCATAAAGATCATTGAGTCCAACTCCCTACTTGGCTGTAGGACTACCTTAAATTAAACAATATATGTAATCTTATCAGAAGGATGAGGAGAAAACAGCAGCTCATAAAGGAGCCCTTGAAATCTACTTAACTAGATCAAATCAAACAATCAGTAACTGTTGAGTAACAAACCGAATGACTACTCCCTTATCTTTGAAGATGTTCCCTGATCCTCTGGTTTTGTTCACTCTATATGAACACCCAAGATAATACCTTTCTGTGTTTTAAGGAGGTGATAGGTGATGCCATGTCATGTGAAAATGGGCATTCAACAAATAAAATAAAAAAAGACATAATCTTGCCATTTTGGAATACTAAGCAGATGATTAATGTCTCATGTAGGAATAAATTCAATAGAACCATGAGTAGCATAATATCAGCATTTCCCCAGCCTTCCTATAGCACACTGTTTAAATATTATATTGTCAGTTTTTATTTTAAATGCTGTTTTTCAGATTGCATTTGTAAAATGCTAGCAATACTGTAAAATCATCTCACTATTTATTTACAAACTCCTGCTGAGTAAACCACTTAATATTGCTCAGAAGAATATATACAGTGTTATTTTGTTAATGCTTATCAGCTACAGGCAACTTGATAAAGAATTATCTGCAGCATGACAACCTGTACCTCAGAAACTTTTGATGACTACATACCATCAAAGTCCTTCCCAGACCTTTCAGATAATAGATTTCATTTTATCCTCACAGTATCCCTGCAAACATAGGGAAATCATGTGACTTACAAATGGGAAATTGAACTACAGCAATATTAAGGGAGAGATTATTCAGGACACCCCACATGATTCTTAGAGTTTTCATGTCCATAATCAGCAACCTAGATCTAGTGCCTGAATGCCTGTTTACACCCAGTTGTTGCCTATACCTGTTTGGATCAGAGATATTACTCTCTCTGAATGTTAAGTCCTTGGAAGCACCTCCTCCTCCTCGGGTAGAGCTGGGCAAGGCAAATATTACCAGAAACAGTGGGCAAGACATCCCACTTCCTCATTTTCCTGTATTCTGTCTTCCCAGCTGCATGGTACCACTGCTTGATTTGCATTCTCGGTGATACAGTCTAACTGCCCACAGTTCTAAACAATTAATTCAGTAAAGCAATGGGTAATAGCCCGCCATTTCCATGAGTTAGGTTGACTTGGTGAAAAGCCAGGGTGGAGGAAAAACAAAACCTCCCCTTAAATAACATCAATTGCCCGTACAGTAGACCTGCTCAAAATTTCAGTCCCAAGACTGTTAAGCAGTGTCTCACTGATTGTTGTATATACTGTGTATGTTCAACAACATTAGGAGGATGGACTAATACTGTAAATTCTCCACAGAGCAATGGAAAATACAATTTCTTTGAAGCAGCAAGTAGATACTTCACTCTTACAGAGCTGTTGTTAACTGGCAGATATCAAGGTGGGAATCTGTTATAGACCACCCAACCAGGATCAAGAAGCAGACAAAATATTCTATAAGCAGTTGAGAGAACTCTTACAATAACTACTACTTGTTCTCATGGAGGACTTCAACTTACCAGATGTCTGCTCAAAATACAATACAGTGGAGAGGAAATAGTCTAGGAAGTTCCTGGAATGTGTGAAAAATAATTTCCTGACAGCTGGCCACCGAGCTAACTAGGGAATTCTCCCTCCTTGACTTATTGTTCACAGAGGACTCATGAGTGATGTCAAGGTCAGAGGCCAACTTAGGTATAGTGATCGCAAAATTATAGAGTTTTCAATTCTTGTGGAAGTAAGGAGGAGGGTCAATAGAACTGCCACCTTGGACTTCCAGAGGGCAGACTTTGACCTGTTAGGAGAGTAGTTGACAGAGTCACTTGGGAGGCCATCTTGAAGGGCAAAGGAGTCCAGGGAGGCTGGATATTCTTCAAGAAGAAAATCATTAAGGCACAGGAGCAGGCCATCCCAGTGCGCCATAAGACAAGCTGGTTAGGAAGAAGAGCAGCCTGGCTGAACACAGAGCTTTGGCTGGAACTCAGGAAGAAAAGGAAGTCTATGGCCTATGGAAGAAGGGGCAAGAAACTCAGGAAGACTACAGAGATTCTGAGAAGCTATGTAGGGAGAAAATTAGAAAGACCAAAGCCCAACTAGGACTTAATTTGGCTACTGACATTAAAAAAAAAAAAAAAAAAAAAAAATGTTTCAAAAAATACATTAACAGCAAAAGGAGAAGTTCCATCTTCTATTGGATGCAGGGGAAATATAGGGACTGAACATGAGGAAAAGACTGAGGTATTTAGTGCCTCCACTGCTTCAGTCTTTAACAATAAGAACAGCTGTTCTCTGGATATCCATTCCCCTGAGCTGGAAGACAGGGAAAGGGAGTAGAATGAAGCCTCCATCATCCAACAGGGAAAGACGGATGACCCGCTACACCACTTAGACACACACAAGTGTATTAGGCTGGATTGGATCTACCCAAGGGTAATGAAAGAGCTGGCAGAAGTGCTCACCAAGCCTCTCTCCATCATTTACCAGCAGTCCTTGCTAACCAGGGAGGTTCCAGTCAACTGGAGGTTATCTACAAGAAGGGCCAGAAGTCGGATCCAGGGAACAACAGGCCTGTCAGCCTGACCTTGGTACCCGGGAAGATTATGGAGCAGATCATCTTGAGTGCCATCACAAGGCACATACAGGACAACCAGGTGATCAGGCTCAGTCAGTATCTGTTTATGAATGGTGGGTCCTGCTTGACCAACCTGATATCCTTGTATGACCAGGTGACCCACTTCATGGATGAGGGAAAGGCTGTGGATGTTGTCTACCTGGATGTCAGCAAAGCCTTCGGTACTGTTCCCCACAGCATCCTCCTCATGAAAAAAGTGCCTGCTTATGGCTTGAATGGGCCTACACATTGCTGCATAAAAAATTGGCTAGATGGCCAGCCACAGAGAGTGGTGGTGAATAGAGTTAAATCCATTTGGTGGCCAGTCACAAGTGGTGTTCCCCAGGGCTCAATACAGGGGACTGTTCTCTTAATATCTTTATCAATAATGGAAGAGGGCATTGATGGCACCCTCAGTAAATTTGTAGATGACACCAAGTTAGGTGAGAGTGTTGATATGCTTGAGGGTAGGAAGGGTCTTCAGAGGGACCTGGACAGTCTAGATCAATGAGCCAGGGCCACAGGTATGAAGTTCAGCAAGGCCAAGAGTTGGGTCCTGCACTTGGGTCACAAACGACCCCAGGCAATGGTACACACTTGGGGAAGAGTGTCAGAAAGCTGCCAGTAAAGGACCTGGGGCTGTTGGTCACCAGCTACCTAAATATGAGCCGTTAGTGTGACCAGGTGGCCAAGAAGGCCAACAGGATTCTGCTCTGTATCAGAAATAGTGTGGCCAGCAGGAGTAGGGGAGTAATCATCCCTTTATACTTGGCACCAATGAGGCAGCACCTTGAATACGGTGTTCAGTTTTGTGCCCCTCACTAGAAGAAAGACTTTGAAGTGATGGATCATGTTCAAAGAAGGACAATGAAGCTGAGGAAGGGTCTAGAGCACAAGTCTCATGAGAAGCAGCTGAGGGAGCTTGAGTTGTTTATTCTGGAGAAAAGGAGACCTTATTGCCCTATACAGCTACCTGAAAGGAGGTTGTAGCGAGGTGCAAGTCAATCTGTTCTCCCATGTAGCAAGTGATAGGACAAGAGGAAATGGCCTCAAGTTGCACAAGGAAGGTTTAGAACAGATACTAGAAAAAAAAAATTCTTCACAGAAAGGGTTGCAAAGCAGTGGAACAGGCTGTCCAGGGAAGTAGTGGAGTTGCCATCCCTGGAAGTATTGAAAAGACATGTAGATGTGGTGCTTAGTGACATAGATTAGTGCTTGACAGTGCTGGATTAACAGTTGGACTTGATGATCTTGAAGGTCTCTTCCAACAAAAGCGATTCTGTGATTCCTCACTGTGGCAGGTGCAGTCTCCTTGACAGACAAAAAACAGGGCAAAAGAAGGGTATGCTAAAGACGTTTGGCACCTTGGACATTATGGCTACAGAAAGAGGGAGAAGACAGAACACAGGTGTGGGAACTGTGCACCCTCCTGCTAGCAATAGAGAATGGAGGCTGAAGGGAGTCTAACTGGAAAGTTAACATAAACATCCCATTGTGACTGGCCCAGAGGCCCCATGTATCCTTGGCATGGACTGTCTCAGAAGAGGGTATTTCAAGGACTCAGAAGGTGCTCCTATGGCACAGCTGCCTTGGAGGAAACTGAGCAGTTGTTAAACTTGTCCAGGCCTTCAGGGGACCCTACTGTGATGGGGTTGATGAGTGTTGAAGAGCAGCAGCTGACAACCTCTACCACCATGGTGCACCAATGGCAATAACGCACCAATCAAGATTTCCTGATCCCCAACCAGAAGCTGGTTTGTCAACTTGAGACCCAGAGGGTCATCAGCAAAACTTGCTCAGCCTCCAATAGCCCTAGATGAGGAGTGTGAAAATCTAACAGGAAATGGAGGATAACAGTGGACTACCATGGACTGAATGAAGTTATGCCAACAATAAGTGCTGCTGTGTTGGACATGTTAGAACTCCAGTATGAACTGGAGTCAAAGGCAGCTAACTGGTGTGCTACCGTTGACATTGCTAATGCTTTTTTCTCTATTCCTATAGCACCAGTGTGTAGGCCACCATTTACTTTCACCTGGAGGGTTGTCTGGTAGACCTGGAATCAATTGCCCCAGGGATGGAAACACAGCCCCACCATTTGCCATGGACTGATCCAGACTGCACTGAAGAAAGGTGGAGCTCCAGAACACCTGCAATATATTGATGACATCATCATATGGAGCAACACACCAGAAGTTTTTGAGAAAGGGAAAAAAGTAATTGAAATTCCTTCTGAAGGCCAGTTTTGCCATAAAATGATGTAAGGTTAAGGAACCTGTATGACAGATTCGGTTCTTTAGAATAAAATGGCAAGATGGGTGTCACCATATCCCAGCATGTGTAATCAACAAAAGAGCAGCTATGTCCCTGCCAGCCAGAAAAAAGGAAAAAAAAAAAAAAGGCTTTCCAGGGACCTGTGGGTTTCTGGAGGATTCACAAATTAAACATGAGATTGTGCATGCAGTAGCCCTTGGGCCAGTCTGGGCAGGACAAAGTATTAAGAATGTGCTCTACACAGCAGCTGTGAAGAACGGTCTTACCTGGAACCTCTAGCAGAGAGCATCCAGGGAGACCCAAGGCTGACCGCTAGGCTTTTGGAGTCCAAGGCCAGCTACACTCCAACTGAAAAAGAAATATTGGCAGAGTACAAAGGAGTTTGAGCTGCCTCAGAAGTGATCAGTGCTGAAGCACAGCTCCTCCTGGCACCCCAACTGCCAGTGCTAGGCTGGATGTTCAGAGGGAGGGTCTCCACTACACACTGTACAGCTGATGCCATGTGGAGTAAGAAGTGTGTTTCACTGACAACACAACAGGCTCAAACAGGGAGCCCCAGCCAAACAGAAATCTTGCAAGTGATCATACACTGGCCAGAAAGCAAGGATTTTGGATGTTGCCAGAGGAGGAGGAGATGACACAAACTGTGGAGTCCCATGAGATACGTCACTGAAAGTTTTGAAGGATAAGGTGAATCAAGTCACTCTGCAGTGGTGAAAGCCATCCAGCTAGCTTTAGATATTGCTGAGGGGGAAAAGTGGATAATGCTCTGTCTTTGTACTGAGTTATGGATGGTGGCAAATGCCCTATGGGAGTGGTTACAGCAATGGAAACAGAACAACTGGCAGCGCAGAGGTAAGCCCATCTGGGCTGCTGAATTATGGCAAGATAATCGCTCTTCGGGTGGAGAACTTGGTGGTGAAAGTGCCTGATGTGAATGCTCATGTATGCAAGAGTCGGGACACTGAAAACATCAAAACAACCAGCAGTATCTCAGGTGGGTTTGGACTGACGATGTAAGGGTGAATTATTTATAGTGTGGTGGTGTGCCCATGACACCTTGGGTCATCAAGAATGAGATGAGAGATATTAATGAGCTCAAGACTGAGGAGTGTATCTCACCATGGACACTGCTGCATAAAGTCATCCATGAATGTGAATCATGTGCTGTGATCAAACAAGGCAAGCGGATAAATCCCCAGTGGTATGGAGGACAATGGCTGAAATAGAAATAGGCAGAGGCCTGGCAGATTGACTGTATCACATTCCCACAAACCCACCAAGGCAAGCATCATGTGCTTACAATGGTGGAAGCAACAATAGGATGGCTGGAAACATATCCAGTGCCCCATGACACTGCCCAGAACACCATCCTGGGCCTTGAAAAGCAAGTCTTATGGGAACATGGCACCCCAGAGTAAGTCAGACAACAGAACTAATTTCTGAAATGAAAGAGCACATCATTGAGTGTGTCTATCACATCCCCTATCATGCACCAGCCTCTGGGAAAATGGAATGATACGATGGACTGTGAAAAACTACACTGAAAGTAGTGGGGTGTGGGACCTTAAAGAACTGGGACACACATTTAGCAATGGCCACCTGACTGATTAACCCAAGAGGATCTACCGATTGAGCCGGCCCTGCCCAATCAAAAACTGCCTCATGCTGTAGAAGGGGATAAAGTCCCTGCAGAGTACATGAAGAATGTCTTAGGGAAGATGGTCTGGGTTAGTCCTCCTTCAGGCAGAGCAAACCCATACACAGGATTGCTTTTGCTGAAGAACCTGGTTGAACCTGATGGATGATGAAGGACGATGAAGAAGTCCAATGTGTTATTGCAAGAGTACTTAATATGAGGTGAGAACGACCAGTGAAATAAATTGTATGTTGTTAATTGCTAAATAACTTTTCTGTGGGTGTGATGCAGATGGTATAGAATAAGGGGTGGATAGTGTCCTGGGTTCAGATAGGATAGGGTTAATTTCACTGGAAGCCGGGAAGGGAGGTCTCATCCAGTATAGACAACTGAACCAGGCAAGGTGTCATTTGATACCATACTGGAGTCATGCCCAGTACATAAAGGCGGTGCAGTTCGTTAGCCCTTGTTTCCTCGTCTGTATTTTTTGATGGGGGGTTGATGATTAAACAGCTAATTATCCCTTTGGTGATGGGTGGTGGATGACTTAATCATCCCTTTTGGTCTGGTACTTGATGAGATTAACTACAA
>JANHFX010153606.1:0-12452 GCA_027560015.1 Chloroceryle amazona
ACATGGGAGGTTCCATGGAAACACAAGGAGAAACTTTTTCACAGTGAAGGTGACAGAGCCTGGCCCAGGCTGCCCAGGGAGGGTGTGGAGTGTCCTTCTCTGGGGACATTCAAACCCCACCTGGATCTGTTCCTGTGTGACCTGCTCTAGGCAACCCTGCTCTGGCAGGGGGGTTGGACTTGATGATCTTTTGAGGTCCCAACCCCTACCATTCTGTGATATCATTGCATGTATGTGGTAGATAGGTTACTCATACTGTTACTATAATTAATGCCATTGGAACTGCATACATGAAATACAGAAATGCTGCTTGGTTATATCTGGGGAACTGTGTTAATGTCACTGTGCAGTGACATAGTGGTGTCCTGGATGTACCCTGGTGCCACGCTAGGATTCAGCAGCCTGGCGTGAGCAGGCGGAATGGTCTGCAGTTGAAGTCTCCGAAGAGGAGGGGTGGTGTGAAGCCTGAGGTCTCTCTAGAGATGTCTGTGATAGTGATGGAGGGGCCCTTCTTTTTTACTTATTTTACAAAGCCCTAGAGCAGAAGCCAATTTTCCTGTAACTCTTGTAGAACTGTCCTCTATAGAGTTGCTGAAAATATGATTTCTATTCTGGAATAAATATTTTATCTTAACCTCAAATTGGAGATGTGGTTTGAATGTATTTTTATTCATGGGAGCTGTTTCAGTTCTATCTGCAGCATTAAAGCAGAATAAAGATAGCAGAATAAAGATAGCAGCATCACATTTTGCTGTAGCTGTGCAAGGAGATGGTCTCCCTGTAGACAGAGGTCTTCCTCTCTAATGTTGATAGTTCCTTCTGGCCTGCTTACCCAGAGATGATGAAAAGCTGCAGAAACAATTGTATTTACTGCTCTGTGAATGCGTAGTGGTTTGTTGTGAACTGGGAGTTTTATGGTCATCAGGGAAAAAGATTGATGATGAAAATAGGGGATGCTGGAGGCTTGTGCTTTACTCTTCCTCTTTGCAAAGAAATATGTGTTTTGCAGCATTTCATGTCACATTGCTTGTTTCTCTAGTCTGTTTTTGTAGGAGTGCAAAGTGTTCAATTGCATACTTATAGAATGAGTTATTTTACATGGTTCTGCTGAATAAAGGAAACGGTAAGGTTTATAGGCACAGCCTCTAACAATTCACTGTCTACTGTAAACCCCTAGCTTAGTGTATTCATGCCTTGCCTCCTCCTCCCAGCTTTTAAACTGGAGCGGGTTAGTGCTGGCATGGTGCAGCACATCTGTTTTGTCAGCACATCAGACATGGAGAAGTCGGCTCTCGCAGAGACCTTGCAAGCTGGAAGCTTTTGCATAGGCAGTGCAGCTTCGGGAAGGAGACAATGTGTCCTAGTAAGGCATTCTGATTACAAATTAGGCTTCTGTTTTTGCTGTGGCTTTAGCTTGCAAATGTTTTGAAGTTGTAGCTCAAAGTGATGCCCCAACAACGCAGTCTTGAGGCAAAGGCAGAAGTGAAGATGCAGCCCTGTTGAACTCAGCAGGAATTTTGTCACGAGTTTTGTGGGAGGCCCTCAGAGCTAGCCTGAGCCTTGCTTTATAGTCTCAGGGTTTTTCTTCTTCAGCAATGACACTGCTTTTGGAGCTTTATGTGTATTTATTTTTCAGGGCCTTGGTTTGATTTTTCTTTAATATGCATCAGACAACATTTTGATGCGGTCACGTGTAACCGTTCCTGCACAAAGTCAATCTGTATTAGATTTTTTCTCTGATTCTCAAGTTACTTTAATATTTGCTGCTGACAAATGATATTTTTTTTCCAGAATAACTTGATGCAAATGTGTGTTGGTATCTTTTTAAAGATACTGGGTCCCTAAATCTGCAGGAGTGGATTGGGTGACTGTTTCCATTTATGTGAACATGTATTTGTCTATATTGGGACATTTAGTTTAGTCACTAGGATTCAGTCTGCATTTCTCCTCTTTATGGTGCTGTAAAATTTGTTCTGAAGTGTTTGGTCTGTTCCCTTAAGCATTTAACTGCAGAAAGAGATCACTGTGGTGTTTGCACTGCTTGCCGGTACAGCACGTGTAGAGAACATGCATTGTGTTCTGTCACTGTCTATCCGGTGTTTGTCCACCTCTTTCCTCAGAGGAGACAGACATTCATTACCAGAATGCGTTCATGCATCTAGAGCTACGAGTACTTTTGAGAAGAAATTGTCTTTAATGAGGAGCTTTTGTTTCCAAAATATGTGGTGAGTTATTAGCACCTCGTGAGAAGCATGAAGTACGGATTTTCTAGTGGGCTAGTGTTCTCTGGTAACCACCTGCATGTTTGGCTTCACCTCAGGGTTAATGGGACATTTCTTACCACAGAATAGCAGCACATCTGTTGAACAGCTGGCTGAGGTGCTGTATGTTCTCACCTTTGCTTAGCCTGGGATAACCTTCCTGGGTGACCACATCCTTCCTGAATTATCCAATGGGTACAGTACTGAATCTAAACCTTTCCACTATGTAAACTTGTATTTCATTTTCATTCTAGTTCTTGGTTTGTGCTTTATAGTATTGAATGCACTTAAGAAAATGGGACATTTATTGTGATAGATTGGGGGCTGACATTTTCTGTCCTAAAAGACACTTTTGTAATTCCCCAAGCCAATGAGCCGTTCTAGCCATTACAGTTCTTGTAATCTGTTTAGTTCTGTGGAAGGCTTTTTCTGTCTTCCAGTACTTCTGCAGATTCTGCTCAAACATTGTTTTATTCGTATGGTGGGTTTCATCAAAAATGTTTGTGATGGACAGTGACTGTACACTTTTCAGCTCAAATAACTAATGAAAAGCCTATGGAAAAAAAAGCCATTTATAAAAAACAAACCCCAAGCAACCAACCATAGATTTTAGCCTTGGCTGCTTGATAGACTCAGAAAGTATAAAGAAGTGTCACACTTACTGTTACAAAGTTGAGGCTGATAACATTTGAAATTGGTTTAGCTTCAGTTAGATTGATATGTATTTATTGATTTGATTGTATTTATTTAAGTTAAAAGCCAAAACATCTCCTGAAGGTGGTGTAACGAATTCAGAGCAGGTTGATCAGGCTCTGGATCTGAAAATCTCAAAGGGCAGCTATTCCACAGCCACTCTGGGCAGTGTGTTCCAGTGTTTTGACTATACTCTAGCTGATTTTTTTTTTCCACGTGTCAAGTTATGACCATTGTAGCGCAGCTTCTTCCGATGCACCTCAGTGAAACCTGCTTCTAATTTCTTGATCACCTCCTCTTAGGTATTGGAATAGGGCAAAACTGCTTGAGTAGGAGTTACAGTACTCACTAACAAGTTCAGTAGGGATGAAATCCTGTTTTCCTCTTCCTTCTCCCCTGTGCAGCTACCACAGGAATGTTTTGAAACAAAATGTGAAAAAACCCAGGATACAGATTTGTGAGTGTTGATGGACCAAAAATACCAGCATTTATCTGGCGTTAGGTGAACAGTGAACTAACTGTACTCGAGACACAGAGAAGAATCTCAGCGCTCCGGTACGCTGACTGCAGCAGTAGTTGGGAGGTGTGTCAGATGGCTTTAAACCAGCTAGTTCAGTTACCGTGAATGAGCGAGCGTTCTGTAGCATTGTGGTAGCGCTGGCTACACTGTTCTGTTCAGAGCTCTACTCTGGGTAGCTAATTGTGGGGGTTTTGGCACACTGTCCATCTACGTGGATATTTTTGCACAGATTCGAATCATAAAAACTCCTCAGACACTCTGCCTGTATGATGCTTGAGTAGCACAGGGTCCCAGTGAATTTCTAACACAGACTGTAAACCAGTTTGCTGTAATGGGACAGGTATTGACAAAATTTGCGATGAAAAATACGAAAGAGCTGAACTGAAGGATAATAGTGTAAGTGTAATTCTCCCAAGACTACTTCTGTCACAAAGGCAGAGGTGCCGAAAGGGGATTGAAAGTAAGCCTGCTTGTTTTTAATTCTGTGATCAATATGTAATCCCTTCATTTGTTTATACTGAAGATACTTACAGTTTCTTAGACATTCTTAGAGAGATATTTCACGGAATTGTGTTTGAAGGTCTAAATAAATTCTGCATATATAAACTGTAGCTGATCCGTTTCTGGGAGATGTTGCAGAGTCTGAATAGAATCTCTGGATGAACATCTATTATTAAGGTATCACTTGTATTTTGAAAGAGTGTGTTATAAGCATAAGAAATACGCATTGTAAACAGAAATGGATCTTTATCATACAAATCACAGGGAAATTGTAGTGTCGAAGATGAACCAACAGCAAGAAGGCATTATAAACAGGTTACCGTGTGGGTTTTCGTAGCACTTAATAAAAGCTGTTTATGGTAATGTCAAAATGCAAGCCTTGATAATTCAAGGACTGCAGATTTTTTTTGAGTAGAAAAAGCAGTTCTGAGAGCACTTTAGAAAGTGGCAAATACATTATTTTTTTAAATAGAAAGACAAGTTCTCAGTCCCCAGATATCTTAGGCAAGATCCGTTCAAGTGTTTCAAGAGTACTTGAGTACTGCTCTGAGAAGTGGGAGCTCCATTATGGACAACACTCAACCTTTTATCTGAAAGGCACACAAGAAAATCCTGGCTCTTAAGCAGAAGGATATAATAGCCTCCATAGATTTTATGAGGATGGACAACTGGTCTGTCAGCACAGGAAAAAAAAGTTCCTCGCTCGATTTCCACTTGGCAGATCTCCAGTTGGTGCTGTGTGGCATAAAATGGTACTAGGGCTATTTAAAAAAAAATACAGGTTGCTGCCAGGTAGAATAATGAATGGATCTGCAGTAAAATAAGCACAACATGCCTTTGGTCTGATGATGTGTGACGGGAAAACTGCTGTATAGTAATGTTAAAAAAATTCTGTGCTACTTTGTCTGGTTTTATCTCACCTGTGCAGAAGGAAAAAATTAATAAAATGAAAGATGTGGCTTCACATTTAGTCACCCATCAGGCTTAGCTTCAGCTTGTGAATTACATTCTGGATATTTTTTTTTTCTACATCTCTTATGGGATGTTTTTTTTCCACAAAATCTCTTTTGTGAAGTAGGTGTATTAGTTAATTTTAACATAGCACTAACTTGCTGACCAGGATTTTGTGACTATTTTTGGACGGCTCAATCAGTGGAATACTCCAGAAGATAATTAAGCAATGAAAAATGAACTATTTCGCTTTGACTCCTTCATTTTTAGTTTAGTTGTCTTCCATTCCTGCTGTGAAGGAGGCAGAAGCTGAAGGGAGATGATGCTATTGCATTGGATATCTGATTCTGCCCTTCAGAAGGGAGTTGCTGCTGTGCAGTCCTGTGCTCCTGGTAGGACAGGTGGGCAGTGTAGGTACTGCTCTGTTTGGTGACACATGCACCTTCCAGAAAGCCATTTGTCAGAGCCCGGAAAGTTGATTGACGGGTATTTCAAGTGCTGTCCCAGTTATTGGCTTGAATGAAAGCAGTGCTGGAGTGGGGAAATCACATTAGTTTGGAAATTTAGTTTTTTTAAAACTGTTAGGGGCTGGAAGATTATACTGTGGAATAGTTGCCAGAATAGTAACCTCCCCGTTTTTGGAGGTTACCAACCAGTTACATTTGTGCCCGCATACTCCTCCGTGCTGCAAGTCAGTGTGGTTATCATAAAAGTGCTCTGCAGCACTCAGACCTTCCATGCCTGGGGAAAGAACTGTATGGTACAAAGCGTGTTTTATACCTGCACAATTGTGGCCATTTTTTGATTTTGCAGTAGCCTACCAGTGAAAGATCAGCTGCGTGCCTGGAGTAGTCATACCAGTCCCAGCTGGTACCTGTAGACGGATGTGTTTACAAAAGAACTGTCCCTAGCACTTCCGCTGCAGTTTTCATTCAGTGTTTCTCAGTCCTTAATACAAGGATCTTGATTATGTTGTCCCTGGTGTATGTCTTATTTATGTGTTGAAAATAGGAGGTTGAAGTTTGTCTTCTGAGAATTACAGATCATTCCTTTAGTGGATGAAAGGAGTTACTCTGCTCCGCTCCCTTGCATTATGTATTTATTTGTTGTTTCAGGTAGATTAGGCTGTATTACCCTCTTGTTATAACAGCTTTTAACATTTATAAAAAATATTTTCATTCAATATTTCATTATTCAGAAAAAGTTTTAAATATCTTCCTCTTTAGAGGAAAAGCCTGGGCAGATATAAAACATGACACTTGCGTTTTGTAGCGTTGTGATATTAATGCTCCGAATGCCTTAATGTGTATATTGTTGGTAGGGTGCTAGCTTTGCTGCTGCTGTCATCCATTACCTAAAATCTGAGAATCATTGGTTTATTTTTATGGCAAGCCTATTAGGAGCTTATATTATGTTTTTAATCAGCAGTGCTTCAGATGATACTCTGGCTCAGCGGTGAGAGCTTGCTTTGCCTCAGCCGGTATTTTCCCAAAGCATATATTAATGTATCTACTTGTTCAAAGTTGCTGTCGCACTAAGAAGCGTAATTACAGACCTCAGGGAGACTCTTGATAAGAAAATGGGAAAAAAAATATATCAGCACGATCAAAGAAGCACCTGAAGTTAATTATAAATTAGCACTGAAGTGTAGCCATCAAAATGCTTTAATTACTCCTGGAGGTTAAAAAGAACCCAGTATGATGTTGCATGTTGGTTAACTTTATGCCAGAGTCCTTCCATTGTATTAATTTACACCGAAGATATCAGAAGGGTGAATGACTTCCAGCCTAAAAGAAAGACACCAGAAATGTTATTTGTCAAAGGCTTCTACTGCATAGGAAGACACTACATTTTCAGATACTCTTCACGTCATTGGTGCCTCCTACAATGAGGATGATTAGAAAACCCCGTTATAGTAGGATGTATGATTGATAAGTAAAACTGAATTACACCATTAAACTTTTTTTTTCCATGCCAAGATCAGGAAGATACATAAAACCTCATCATCAAGTTTGTTTCAAAGCTGAAGCCTATCAGAAAACAAGTGTCTCTGCCAGTCTGTTCACTGTGTCTCGTGCCTTGCAGCCAAAGGTACACAGTGATTGCCAGACTCCAGGCGAGGTCAGAGACAGGCCTGGTCAAGGGTTAGCATTTGCTGTCTGATGCAACAGAACTGTCTCTAATGTAATTTGGACAGCTCATAGATGATTAAGGATTGATCGTAATGGGGGAGAAAGCTATTACTTACAGTTTTGTTTGGTTTTTGTTTTTTTTAAGAGATTATTTGTCTGTAAGTGATGCTGTTATCCACAGAGGTCCTGTAGGTAGTTGAATAAATCCAAGCATTCTGCTTTAGAATCTAACTTGTCAAGAAATACAGATACTTATTTGATAACTATTCATCACCTACATATTGTAAACCATGTTTTCTTTCAATTTAAAAAAGTGTGGGTTTATGCCTATCCTAAATTAATTATTCCCAGGGCATAATTCATCTGTCACTGTGACAGCTCACTGATCTGCGACTGCAAGATGCAAGTTACTGCTGGAGCATATGTAGGAGACTTGTGTCTCTGAAAATACATTTCAACTGTTTGTATAAGAAACAATGCTCCCATGTATCAGTGGTTGTAAGCTACCTCCAAATTGCAACATGCAACACAGCATGCTTTAGGAGATGGCTAGATGGTCTAAAGTATGTTCTTTTTTTGGTTGATACTTCTGAGCTTCCAGCTTCTCACTGTCCTGATCTTATGTTCCAGATAGTGATGTACAACATCATTGTGTTGCGCCATAATATTCGTAACAACCAACTGACAAAGAATTGTACATCAGATTAAGCCATATAGTAATAAGAAATTGAGCAATATAAATTCTAATAGCTGAGCTCAAGTTTTGTTTCACTTGACCAATATTGGTAATAGAGGAAAGCATTTTTATTTTTGTGAAAATAGTTATACCCATTTTTAAAGTGTGATAACTCTGTTCCTTGCTTCTCGCTGGGATTTTTGTTTCTGGCTGTTGCCCAAAACAGCAGCGAGCGTAAATCTGCCAGCTGCCCACCTGCTGATTTCGTGGATCATTTCCAAAGTTGTCACTAGCAGATATCAAGCTAGTCAACGGCAAAAATGGTACAGATAAGAGAGAGCTGGCTGCTGCAAAAGAAGTTGGTTTGATTACAGTCCATGTGAAAATTGATAGCTCTGAAAGTACATGAAACTGAGTGATCTCTACTGTACGCTGGCATGAAATAGAGTAACTCCAGCAAAGTCAGCCAGAGTAGTCCAGTGTCAAATCAGAATTAATGTGATGAGAACCTCTCAACAATACTTTTTTTCCCCATCTTAAATCCCTGGTGGCCACCCTGAACAGAACTTCTAGTGGAAGCTAAGTTCTTTAATATTTCAAGTCTGACTTTCTGTCACAAACTAGGGTAGAAGGATGGAAAGTAAATTAATTCAGTTGTGTGTCAATTAATTCGCGATAACCACTCAATTTTGTGGTTTCTTGTATTTGAAGACTAAGTAAAAAATACCCCAAGGAATGTTTTTAATCTGTTGTGGTTTTAAGCCCAGCTGGCAACAAAGCACCATGTGGCTGCTTGCTCACCCCTCCTGGGGACGAGAAAATATAAGGAAGGGCTTTTGGGCTGAGTCAAGGACAGGGAGGGGTCACTCGCCAGTTGTGTTCATGGGCAAAAAACAGGCTCAGCTTGGGAAAAAAATTAATTAAATTTGTTAACAATCAAATAGGATAAGGAGAAATAAAATCAAATCTTCAAAACACCTTCCCTCACCATTTCCTTCTTCCCAGGCTCAGCTCTGCTCCTGATTTCTCTACCTTCTCCTCTGCAGTGGCACAGGGAATGGAGAATGGGGTTTGTGATCAGTTTGTCACACATTGTTTCTTCTACTTATTCCTTTAAGGGAGAGGATTCCTCACAGTCTTGCCCTGCAGTAGTGTGACCCAAAGGAGTCAGTTCTCCATAAATTTATCCAGTGTGAGTCCTTCCCATGGGCTGCCGTTCTTTGTGAACACCTCCAGTGGGAGTCCCTTCCATGGGGTATAGTCCTTCAGGAAAAGACTGCTCCAGCACAGACTTTCCATGGAGTCACAGCTTCTTCAGGCACAGCCCCTTGCTATGGTGTGGGGTCCTCTGTGGGCCGCAGGCGGAGACCCGCTCCACGGTTAACCTCCATGGGCTGCAGGGAGCCAACCTGCATGGTCTTCACCAGAGGCTGCAGGGCGCTCTGCTCCAGTGCCTGGAGCACCTCCTTCTCCTCCTTCCCTGACCTTGGTGTCTGTGTAGGTGTTTTGCTCACATCCTGCATCTCTCTCCACTGTGATTTTCCAGCAGTTTCTTTTTTTTTTCCCTTAAATTATTACAAAGGCACTACCACCATTGCTGATGGGCTCAGCCTTGGGCAGAAGTAGGTCCAGGTGGAGCCAGGGAAGCTTCTAGCAGCTTCTCACAGAAGCCACCCCTGTAGCCACTGCCCTGCTACCAAAACCCCACCACGCAAACCCTAAACAGTTTCTCAGCGCGTCTCTAAATTTCTCACCATCTTTGATGCCCTATGGCTATATTTTTTGTCAGTGCTTCCTTTCTGCAGTTTTAATCTGTGCTGGAGTTTTACAGTTCTCAGCAATACAGGTGTGGTCACCAAATGTCACTAATATATTTCAAAATAGGAGGGTTCTGAGGCCTGAGATGGGCTCGTTCATGGTATAAACAAGGCTGCTGTATCAAGCTCTTGCTGGCTGCTCTCTCTGCCCTCTCTGTTGTTAATTTTCCATCTCTAAGTAGTGTTTACTGGAGGGATTATTTTAGTCAGATCCTTATGCGTGTTTCTCTGCCTGCCCAATGGCAAGCTTTGTATGCCAGATGCCCTGGCTTCATCACCAGTATGTTCCAAGTCTTTTTGTCTACTTTACAGGGCGATTTGATACATGAAGGTCATGTAGTTCCATGATTAATACTGGAATTTGTTAGTGGTTTGGGTTTTTTTGTCTTAAAATTACATGTAATTCCGTGCTACATGGAGGTAGCAAATTTTAATGCAACTGGATTAAGAGACTTGAATGCAGCTTCAAAAACATCATGTTTGAAATAATTTTTTTTTTATCTCCTTCCAAATATCAATGATTGATGTACAGAGAAAGTAATTCTTTAGAATTTTAATCACTATCCTGTGAATTTTCCACTTTGGACAGATTTTTTTTTTTAACTTTTTATACAAAAAAATAATCTTTAATCTTAGTCTTCCAGGCTTGAAATAAATATGATTTGGTACTAAAGTAATATGGCATGTTAAATTATGCTTCTATTACTCAGTTTTACGTCCTGTGGTTTAGCTTTTACCAGTAGCATATTGTATTATATTCATTGTGTGACATGTAAAAAGCATTGTTGCAACTGTCTTGGAAAACTTAGAGACCCATACTGATAGACAATTTGAACTTAGACTGCCAAATGCCATATATCTCCAATATCTGCTTTGAAAATGAGCTGCTGCTTTGTTTTCTGGTAATATAGTGCCTCCCTCATAATTAGAGAGCTAAATTTAATTCTTCTTTTGTTATACAGTGCATGTGCTGAAAGCTGATGAGCAACAATCAATAGCGCTGCCTTTAGCATAAATGCTTTTAAGGTAATTGCTCAGGAATCATAAGGGGCTTAGAGTGATTTTTGGTTTTTAAGGCGTGGTCTTTCATAGGATCTTTTAAAGAAACCAGAGTGTTCAAGTGATGTTCTAATAGGCAGGTTTGATGACTTCTGAGGCATGGTCAGGACGTAGCGAGGTCTCAGAAGCAATTGACTTGTGTGGATCATAAAGACAAACGCATTCATTCAAACCAGGTGACTTCTCTTTCACCATCCCCGCCCCAGTAATTGCAGGGACCAGAGCATCCAGGCTCCCTTACAACAATGCATCTTTGCCAGCTGGGAGAGAGGGGCACAAGAGCAACATCAACTGCCATTCTTCTATTGAAAAGCAGAGGTCATCTTCCCCATCTGTTCCATGGGCTAGTACGTGGAGAAATTCCCCTTCCTTTTGCTCCCTCTTCACTCCAGCAGACCTCCTCCCTCTCACTCTAGCGCTGCTATGATAAAAAGCGTCAAGGAATTTTCAGGCACTAACAGTGAGACTGAATGATTAGCAGTTTGCACTGGAGAATCATTTGGAGGTGCACAGTGGAAACCCAGTCTCACAGCTGGGTAGCCAGTGTTTGTCTACGGGGAGAAAAGCCAGGGCTGGAGTGTTACTGTAGGATAAATACTGAACAGTATTTATTACTTAAGTGGGGCTTTACCATAGTACCTAGAGGCTCAGTGACCCTAGAGGGTCAATGCACCGTGCTGGGCATCAACATGTATGCAGGCCCAGATTCAGATCACTTTTTTTGAATATCTTAAGCTGGTATTAGACTTGTGGGATGGTGACATTGTGTAGTCCCTGGTCAAAGAAGGCTGCAGTCTGAAAACAGATGCCATTTATTTGTTTTGGAAGTAAGGGTCAAAGAATTAAAAGGACTTAGCGTGGCTGACTAGAAGATAAGCAGTAAAGCAAATAATGGAATCACAGCCTCTTTGTCACTGTGACTGTTGCATAAGGTCCTTGACCAGACTGTTTCAAAGCAGATTTGTCAAATACTAATGAACTGCATTTGTAAGCAGGCAGTTGTATAAGTGGTATGTGGTAAACTGCTGGCTTGGCTCCCGATTGGACCCTTCCGAGTCAGGAATCAGTGCAGACAACTTCTGATTTGAAAGCAGAGAGAAAAGGCTGCCACTGGCTTCTACCAATTTCATACTAATTTAACAGACTCCGTCATTTCCACTTCTCCTTCAGTTTCCCTTTCACTTCTTCATTTCCCCAGCCTGCCACTCTGGCAGAGTTCAGTTAACTGGGCAGGAGGTGAAATGGCACCATGATGCTGACTTGCTTGGCACCACTCTATGAAGGATGGTCCTCTGCTTCAGAGTGACACAAACATTGTACTGCACCTGGGACTTGGGCTACTGGGCAAAGTAATGAGGATCAGTGCAGATTCTAATTCTCAACAAGTTTCAGGTATAAAAGAAGAAAAGGCTACAGATATTCATTATAGACATCTCTTTTTTTTTTTTTTCCCTAAAAATGGGTGATGGCTTTTGTTTTCGTATAAAGAATAAAATATGTCATGGCTTCTGGGGCCATATTTTACCATTTGTTTTTTAAGCAGAGGGGAGTTTGCCTTAAAAATGAAATTCAAACACAAATCATTCTCCTTTTTCTTTTTTTTTCTTTTTTTTTCTTTTTTCCTTTTCCTTTTTTCCTTTTTTCCTTTTTTTCCTTTTTTCCTTTTTTTCCTTTTTTCCTTTTTTCCTTTTTTTCCTTTTTTTCCTTTTTTTCCTTTTTTTCCTTTTTTCCTTTTTTTCCTTTTTTCCTTTTTTCCTTTTTTCCTTTTTTTCCTTTTTTTCCTTTTTTTCCTTTTTTTCCTTTTTTTCCTTTTTTTCCTTTTTTTCCTTTTTTTCCTTTTTT
>JANHFX010153607.1:0-12451 GCA_027560015.1 Chloroceryle amazona
CTTTGTACCGTTGAATTTCTCTTGTTTTGTATTTCTGACTTGAGTCCCTCGTTGTTTTGCTTTTCAAACCATTACAATCCCACAGGATGTACCTTCAAGATGAAAACCCAAATGCTTGTGGGTCTGATTTGGGTACCTCCTATCCATGGCATACACTGAGTCAGGAAAGATCCCGCCAATGCCCTTCTCCCCATACAGGGTTCAGATACAGGAGCAAGAAAGGTCATGGTCAAAAAGATGTAAAAAGATGTGATGTAGTCTATAGATCCGTGTCTAATAATAGTCTCAGAAAGGCTTCTGGAGAAGGCTTTTACCATGAAAACTGAACAAAGGATTTCTGACAACCTTTCCGCAGTCTTCTGAGAAACCCAACTGGATTGATGGACTCAAGGGGATTTGTTATGTGATTTACCTGAGATATATTACTTCTAGTAGAAGAGAAATAACAGCTTGCCCAGCTGTGGCAATGGTATAAGCAATGTCCCATGGATCTTCTTTCTGACGGCATATAACAATGTAATATGTTATACAATTATATTGACTCGGTCTGCGAATGGCAAGGCAGCATCATCGATAAGTTCTGTGGCCTAACGCTAAGGTTTTTTGAGGTGGACAGGGGTCCCTGGAACCAAGGAAACCTGAGGGAGAAAGGGGAGACCAAACAGGAGTCCAGTCTCACATGTGAGGCAGAGAGATTGACATGGCTGGGGGCATGTTTGGGCACTCGTGGGAGATTAAAACATGACAGAATTGGAAGTGACACTCGGACCACGAGTGGTGAGGCAGCCATGGCCTTCTATCTCATTGGAACACAGCCAGGAGAGTGTGTGGCAGGATACCCAGGTGTGTCCTGTATCCTGCTTGCTGACCAACAGTACAGGGGAGTGCACAAGGGTTCTCCAAAAACAGTCAGTACTCATGTGAGAACCAAAACCTTTTCTGTTACAAAGACAGCACCTCTGAGGTCTGTTGTGTCAACCCAGACAGACCCAGCCAAGAAGACCATCAGCAGAAGGAACACAGAGACACAGACGGTAGCTTTTGCACAAACATGTAGCTGTCCAGGTCTCTGGCTGCAGGGAGTGCCTGAGCTTGCCACTCATACTGGAGCGCAGCAGATACAACCCCTGTGTGTGCTGCGACCAGGTGAATGATAGATAGACTCAGCCTGGTGGCAGAGGTGGAAAAGGATTTGAAAAGGCTAAGGAATATGAGAGAATGTGAGAGGGAGATAGATTGGTGGAGTCACACCCTTAAGCAAAGGCAGCAGATGAAGGCTTCACAAGATGCAGAGAATGATCCCCTCCCATCTTGCTGCCAGGCAGAATCACAGAATGTTAAGAGTTGGAAGGGACTGTGAAAGATCATCTAGTCCAACCCTCCTGCCAGAGCAGGACCACTTAGAGCAGGTCACATAGTTACACACCCAGGCAGGTTTTAAATGTCTCCAGAGAAGGAAACTCCACAACTCTTCTGGGCAGCCTGTTCCAATGCTCTGTCACCCTCACGGTGAAAAATTTTTCCTTATGTTTCTGCAGAACCTCTTACGCTCCAGCTTGAACCCGTTGCCCCTTGTCCTGTCATTGGACGTAATAGAGAAGACCCTGGTTCCATCCTCCTGACACTCACTTTTTATGTATTTATAAACATTAACTTCTTCTTGAAGGTGTCTGTGTATTGGAGAGCATAAGGGGAAATGGGGGAGTAGTGTGAATACTGCATATGGAGTAGTGGTCAAGTGGGGTTCTTGACTACCTTCCACCCCCTCTGGAGTACAAATACTCCTCCACATCTGCCTGCTGTGTTTTACTGTTCATGGGACAGTATTAGTACTCCCAGGACTACCCAAAGATAAGCTACACAACTGAAAGTGTCATCCGGATGCTGCTTGAACTCAGAAAGGCTTGGTACTGTATCAACTTCCCTGGGGAGCCTGTGCCAGTAACTGACTACCCTCTCTCAGTGAAGAACCTTTTCCTAATAGCAAGATGTTTACATATGGCAGCCTTGAAAAACTAGAGAGTGCAGACTCCATTTTTGAAAGTGAAGGTTAGAACCTGGTCTCATGCACCCAAAGGACGATGTCTCTCCCACTAGAAGGCACATGGAGAAAGAGGGAAGTTATTAAAAGCCTTGCCTATGGCCTGTTTCATACTGACTAGCATAAACTGTTCATCTGAACCACATCCCCACGGCTTTCATCCACTTTGCCGTTTGACTGAAGCAGAAATTGTACACGGTGATGTCAGTATCCTTGAACAAGCCATCAGCTGCATAAAGCCTTACTTCTAAACCCCCAGGCCCCAGAAGTAAAGGAACCTTGAGGTTGCTGCTAACTCTGAAATATATTGGAGAAAAAAATCATACAGAGCATTGCTTTCTACAAATAAGGTTAGCTATAAAAGGTTTAATTATAGCTATTTGTGTTTGTTTACAAAATAAATGTGGGCATGAATGAATGTTGTTCTGATGTGTTCTGTTAACTCACTTCTTTGCTTTGAAAAGGTTGGTTCACTACACGCAGTTCTGACTCATCTGCTGATGCATACAAAAAGACAATGGTTTCCACAGGATCAATAGTATCCAAAGTTGTTTTTTTTTATGAAACATATCTACAGAGATACATTTTACTAACTTTTTTGAAGACCTCCTAAAGGAGGTGAGCTTCCTTTTGACTTCTGCTCTTTCTGAAAGAAATTACTTCCCCCAGGAAAGCAAATTAGACTGAAACCCCTATTTTATAAACATTTCTTTGCATGATTAAGAAGTGACATAGGAAAAGAAGAAATTTCTTCAGAGATTTTTCTCCCTAAGAAGAAATAACTTCATCTTTAGTCTGCTCTTATTCTAACACTGATATTTTCCATAATGTTTTTACAGCAAGGGGTTGAAGAAAAGATAGTGAGATCTGTCTTTTCCTGTGCTAGCTTGTGAGCGGAAGAAAGTGTTAGAAGTGTGTGTTTGGTTTACATGTCCAGGTTTTGGTAGTGAGGGGATGGGAGGGGCTACAGGGTTGGCACCTGACAGGCTAGGTCTGCCCTGGGCTGGACTCATTGCACAGCTAAGCCCCACAGCTGAGCCCCTCAGACAAACCTGTGGCAGCTCTGGGTATGTAGTTAAGAAAGGGTGAAAAGTTCTGCACAGCAGCTGTGAGAGTGAAGAGTGAGAAATCTATGAGATAAAAGTCCTGTAGACACCCAAGTGAGAGAATGTGGAAGGGGAGGAGGTACTTCAGGCACTGTAGCTGTAGAGGACCACAGTAAAGTGGTTCATGAAGGACTGTTTCTTTTGGGCAGGGAAAAGTGTGAGTAGGAAAGAGCAGCATTATTATGGACTGACCGTAAGCCCCACTCCCTTGTGCCATTTACAAATGAAGGAGGTTGAAAAGTTGAGAGTGAAGAAAAGTTGAACATTAGAAGAAGGGGTGAGATAGGGGGAAGATGTTTTAATTTTGTCTTTATTTCTCACCATCCTACTCTATTTTTAATCAGCAATAAATTAAATTGAATTGTCCAAGTCTGTTTTGTCTATGCTCTTAATTGCCTGTGACCTCTCTGTCTTTATTTCAACCCATGAGATGTTTAATCTTAATTTCTTCCCCTGTCCTGTTACGGAGGCAGAGTGAGAGAGTGGCTGGGTGAGGGTCTGGAAGACAGCCAAGGCTAACATGCTGCAAAAGGAAAGCTTTCCAATATTGCTCTGGATGTTGCCTGCTTGATAAAACCCTCTTCCAAAGTTTTTTGGAATGCCTGTGCTCCCTAATTATTGTCAGCACGTGTTTTTAAAATTCTCTATTAGTACATAGAGTCAGATTTAGAAAAGTCTTCATCTGACAGATGAAAAGCAGAGGAGATAGTTTGACTTTCTGAAGAACTGCAGTTCTTATCTGGGATACCTCTGTCATTCTGATGTGTGTCTATGCCCACCTTCTAGATACCTTAACTTTCCATCAGCCTGGACTTCCCTTCTGTTTTGCAGTTCTCTGTCTCATGGAAGAAGAGTAGGCTATCAAGACATGTGCTTGGTCTTCTTGTTGACCACTTCAGCAGGACTAACAGGAAGATAGAGGAAAATTATGAAGAACCTCTCTAATGGAAGGGCGAAAAACAACTCAAATCTCAGTGTTGTGCAGCAACTGCTTACAGCTTTGAAAATGACCTTAGAGTCAAAGGTGAATGCTGTGAGCTGCCACAAAAGGAAGGGTGAGTGGAGGACTGAACAGATACCTGCCAGGAGAAACAGAAACAACTCTGTTTCGAACTTGTGCGGTAAATGTGTCTCTGTAAAGAGCCCTCCATAATGTATGTACATAATGGACATACAGAATACAGACAGACTGCTTTTGATTTTCACTTTTGTATCTTTAGACAAAATAGTCTCTAGGTTTTAAGTAAGACAAGACAATACTACAAAGTTAAAATGACCTAACACTACACACTTTTGTCAGTATTTGAAATAAAATTTAAGATGTCAAAAAGCTCTCATTTGTTTCGTATTTCACTTGGTGTGAGACTAGCACCAAAACTTTAATAAATAAACATTTCCAGTTAAAATAGAACTTGAATATTCCAAGTGGCTTATCAATCTAAGTACAGAAACCCTACAACCAACCAATCTTTCATTAGCATTTCAGATCATATGGTCATCATTGTTGTACTCATGGCTCATCCAGGCTCACCATTTTTCTCTTTTGTTGCTCAAGCACAGAAAATATAATTAACATGTACATATGTAAGAGGTACAGAATTCATTTATTCCTTACAGGATATGATACATGAGTATTTTGTGTAGTATATTATACTCTCTCTATATAATCACTTCTATATTATGTGAATATATTATACAGATACAATACATAATTAATATAGACAGACTGTGTTGAAGCCTGTGGCTGTGGTCCTACCTTTTGCTTTACTTTCTCCCCTCAGAATCCCAAACTCCACCACCTCACAGTCACTCCAGCCCAGATTGCCTCAACGCTTCCTTGTTGGTTCCTCAAACACTTTTATCAGGAAGTTGTTGTCAGTCTCTGCTGCATATGAAGGCACGGACCCTGGTTAAAGGTGCAACCAGAATCAGCTTTATTGAGAGCACATAGACTTTAATACCCTTAGGGATTCTATTTATAGCACATCTATTTATAGCACACGCTGACTTTTATACACCCAGCCCTAGGGAGTAGCACTTGCACAAAAATTTTTTCCATTGGTCTCACAGCAGCTGGACTTCCAGCCACTGTTCGTGTGGCATTTCCTCCAGTCACCATTCACGTCATGCCACTTACTCATTCCTCCATCTCGGCCTGCGCATCAATCCCCGCATCTCCCCCTTTTTTGTTTAATTGCTATAATAATAAGACAGTTTGAGTGTATACTGGCAACACAAAATCAAGAGCACTGTTTATTAAGCAACACATTATCTCAACCAAACAAGGCAAACAACAATCTAAAGCACAAAATGCCAACAAAACTACAAAGCCCATGCTTACAAATTTTTTGACCCAAGGGCCTAGTCCTGCAAGCCAAGAGAATCCCTCAAAAGGGTCCCACCTGTCACTCATCTGCAGCTTCTTCATTAAGTCCTTAAGATCTTGAATGCTTTTATGGACAGATTCAGAATGATTGCTGAGGTTCATACAACACATACCCTCTAAATCTTCACGCTCATGTCCTTGGGCCAATAACAGAAATTCTATAGCTGCTCTATTTTGCAAGGTGGCATCTTGTACTGAATCAACGTCCATAAGCAACCCAGAAAGGGCTTGGCTAGTGGCATTACTGATTTTGCTAAGCCAGCAACCTAGCCTGTTAAGCGTGTTAAGTGCCTCTGTAGTACCTATGCCCAGTATAATGGATCCTGCTATGATTTTACCTGTCAAACAGAATTTGGTCTTCAAGTCACATCATGTATTACGCTGGGTAGCACAGTATCGCAGGGTGTCAGGGGTTGGAAGGGACCTTGGAGATCGAGTCCAACCCCCCTACCAGAGCAGGATCATATAATCTAGCACAGGTCACAAAGGAACACATCCAGGTGAGTTTTGAAAATCTCCAGAGAAGGAGACTCCACAACCTCCCTGGGGAGCCCATTCTAGTGCTCTGTGACCCTTATAGTAAAGAAGTTTTTCCTCATGTTCCTCCATTCCCCCTTGTCCTATCACAGGGCACAAGTGAGAAGAGGCTGTACCTTTCCTCTTCACACTTAGCCCTCATATATTTATAAACATTTATCAAATCCCCTCTCAGTCTTCTCTTCTCCAGACTAAAGAGCCCCAGTTGTCTCAGCCTTTCCCTCATAAGGCACGTGTTCCAGTCCCTTCATCATCCTTGTAGCCCTCCGTTGGACCCTCTTGAGCAGATCCCTGTCTCTCTTGAACTGGGGAGCCCAGAACTGAACATACTGAAAGCATGTCGCCTAAACCACGTGTGATTTCTCATCTTTTGACGTATCAGAGTGATGTTAGGTGTCAATAGAGTTAACCTTCCCAGTGTACATGGACCCCCCCTAATATGAGAGGGGATGTCTGTCCACGCACAGTTCCCACAGATAAAAAAGATACCAACTGTACCAACTGGCAGCTGCAGTCGGGCACTGGTGCCTAGTAACACCTTAGCTATCATGGTGTTGCACCAGGTGGTGGTGTTGCTATTGACCAACCATGTCTTGATGTGATTCTTATATTTATATATATATATATATATATTCGTATATTTAACAAAATAGCACACATCAGCTTGTAAGGATCCCAAAAGTTGGAGTTCTTGCAGTTCAAGGCTGGCTATTGGGAAAGCGTGCGAGATCCAACCATCACCTGAAATGTTCCATATGTCAGGGCAGGCTCTGTGTACAATGCTACTGTTGCAAAAACCATACCACTCTTTTTGAGCTAGTGGCAACCCAACAAGGCAAGCTGAAAACAGATCCCACTCCCCCATGTTATTAGCAGCATTGGACCCTCCCATGACCCTGTGGTCATGTTTCGCACATGCACTAAGGGGCATTCCCTAAACTGAGAGAGACCCCAAAGTATCTCTGTGTATGAGTACAATCACTGGCATCACTATTCAAAAATTTAAGCACAAAGATAGCTTTCCAGAGGTGCTCTTGTGGCACATCAGGGCTCCCCCTTTTTTTTTAGTGGGGAGCCGTTTCAATGTCTGATGAGCGAGTTCCACAATAGCCTGGCCTGTTGGAATAGTTGCAGCAGCCATTTGTTTCCAGGGGCCATTGGTTCACCCAGACCGGAGACGTGGTTTTCCATCTAAGCTACAGGGACTGCTGCCACACTCCAGTGGCCCCGGTTGAAAGGGCATACTCAAGATGAGGCCAAACTGACACAATATATCCCTCCCCCATTAGGTACAGGGGACTGGCATTACAAATGCAGCAACATGAGCAACCTTCCTCTGGGGTCCCTGTATTGTCAACAGCTGGGCGCTCTGCTTTGGGTGCTGCATTTCCCTTACCCTGACAATAGCCAAGACGGGATCTCCCACTGGCCAGTCAGACGGCCATTCTTGTGAACAAATGATAGTAATGAGCCCCGATGTCTACACCGTTAATACAGTATGTCATCACTGGTCGGTGGTGTGTTACTGGCTGCGTCCAGAAAACCACTGGCTGGCTGCCCAGTGCTGCCAAAACCGCTCTGTCGGTCCCCCTGTCCGGGACCGGCCCTAGAGATAAAAGGCACTAGTTGCGCAATTCGTTGCCCCTCCGGCACGTGACAGGGAGGGGTGGGAGTTCGTGCCATAATCTTTATTTCCCCGCGATAGTCTGTATCAGTCACCCCCGGCAATACGAACAGTCCCACAGATCCGGTGAGCTGCTCCAGTCTCGTCTCGAGGGCTGCGTTGGGGATGTAATTTTTATTGTTGTGCATAAACGATGCCGAGGAGAAGGAGGAGGCAGCACAGAGGAGAGGACAGTCCTGCTGCTGCTGGCAGAAGAGGGGGGGAAGTTTGACAAATCACCCCGGAGGAAGGAGGAGGGAAAGCTCCCTGAAGACGTGTGCGGACGGGAGGACTGGGGAGAGTCCGCACCCTCCCTCACCCCGCCCCGCGGCCCCGGTGCCGTGCCGGGCTGGGAGATCACGACATAAAGACGGGGAATTTCTTGTCGGGAGTCGGCGGAGCCTCAGCCTGCGTTCTCCACTCCCCGGCTCCTTGGCTCAGCGCTAGAGCAGCGGCGGCGGGAACAGGCGAAGCGGCGCGGCATACTGCCCCTCCCCCAGCAGCTCCTCAATGCCAGCTGCCTGCATTCCTGCTATACTGGCGAGCACCCTTGCCGTAGGAAGCTCCTTGTACTCGGTCAGCCACAGAGTGTACTGCATGGAGGAGAGAGCCATGCGAATTAACATCTTCCAGTCATGCGTGGTCATAGTATACCAGTCCCCGACTGCACTAAACAGATTAAACCTGAAAGGTGACTGAATGCCATAATCACGGACTGATTTCCGCAGCTCTTTTACTGCCTCATACGGCAGGGCCTCCCAAATCGGGGCTTGGTTGCTCTGGCAGAGCACGGGGAAGGCCTTTTATCATGTCAAGAGTCCCCACGTTTAATGGCTTCCTTTTTACACTTTTCCAAGACCCCTCGACACCCTCCCATTTCGTCCTCCAGCCCGCCTGACCCGTCCCGCAAACGAGACGGTGCGCACGACCCCCGACGGGCCCCCCAGGTGTCATCATCTGGGGGATAAAGATAAGGTTCTTTCTCAGAGTCTGCCGGCCCGAGGTCCAGAGGGTCGTCTTCCTCTGGACTGCTATCATCCGAAAGCGCTGCGGCGGGGGTATGTGACGGTGCCGATAGGCCGGCGGCGAGGAGGGTGGGCGAGGGGAACTGCAGGCTCCGCCTCCCTGGCTGGTGCCACAGCTGCCCGGGCTCCGCTTCGCGCGGGGGGGGCGGAGGATGGGATCCGTTATGCAGCTGGCGCAGTGCATCCGAGGTCTGTTGCCACGTTTTAGGTGTTTAGCAGCGTCTGTGTCCCCTTAGGTTGCGGCTTCCCACAGCTTGTTCCCGATCTTTTTCCATGTATCAGCATCAAAGGTTCCCGCTGTCAGAATTCCGGGACGTGATTCCAAATCCGTGCGGGCATAGCCATGAGGGGTAGAGCTGAAACATTGCGACCCTGGCTCTTAAAGATTCGCTGTAATACATCTACATTCAGTTTCTGCTCATTCGTGAGTTCCCCACAGTTCCTGGCTGCTCACCTGCCATCCAGCGGAGGCGATGGGTGCACACCATCAGTCACTTGGTTCAGCCGGGCTATGCTGCCCGTCCAGACTTTGTGACTTTCCTGCTTAAGTCTCAGTTCGTGCACCATTTGCAGAATATGAAGGCACGGACCCCAGCTGAAGGTGCAACCAGAATCAGCTCTACTGAGAGCACACAGACTTTTATACTCTTAGTGATTCTATTTATAGCCCATCTATTTATAACACATGCTGACTTTTATACAGCCAGCCCTGGGGGATAGTACTTGCACATAAAGTTTTTCCATCAGCCTCACAGCAGCCAGACTTCCAGACGCCATTCATGCAGCATTTCCTCCAATGACCATTCAGGCCATGCCACTTCCTCATTTCTCCATCTTGTCCTGTTCATCGACCCCCACAAGTCTCCCACTTTTTCATTCTGCTGCACTTCTTTCCAGTAGATGCTGGGGTTGTTAAAGTTCCCCATGAGGACCGAGGCCTGTGAATAAGAGGCTTCTTCCAGTTGTTTGCAGAAAGCCTTATGTTGTTCTCCTTGGTTAGGATGTCTACAGCAGACAGCTACTACAAATTCACCCATGTTATTCTGCCCGCTAATCTAGACTCATCAGCTCTTGACTTGATCCTGACCTATCCCCAGGAAGGGCACCATGCATTCTGGCTGCTCTCTCACATGGAGGACAACTGCCCTCATGCCCACAGCCCTATAGTCACTTCCTAGGTCACCCCCAGCAGTTCCTATGTAGAAAAGCGACCACAGGTGGATGAACCTTAGTAGACTCTGCACATCATCCTGAATTGGAGTCTCTAGCAAGCAGTAAGCCTTCCTTGGCGGCAACTTAGGTTGGGGGCCTTCATCATCTGCAGTAGTCTCCTACCACTATCACTTATTCCTAGTGGTCCTGAGTGGCTCAGACCCAGCTGCAAGAAAAGATTCATTTCACAGCACTCCCAGCTCCTCATCAGCCGTGAGGACAGTGAATGTATTCTGTAGATGCAAATTGCTGGGTGGGGCAGGGCCCTCCTCTTAATATGTGTGATCACCAGATTCCAGCCTTCATCATGACCAGAGTTTTCACTTTTACATCACAGGCACAAGCTCCTCCACTACAGCTGAGGTTCAAGTTCTGGGAGCTGCAGTGTCTTAGACACCCTTTCTGATGTTGTGGTGGTATATTGACCTTTTCCTGCATCTCTTCCCCTTAGTTAGATTTGAGCACTCGGATGTTTTTGTGTAGCTGAATGGAGTCACATTGCTGCAAAGAAAGGAACACTGTAGATGCCAACGGATGCGTTCCCTTTTCTAGGAATAAAACTGGTGGGAAGGCTTTATTTTCTAATGATAAAATGCAGAAGCTAACATCTTCATGGTGACACTTAGAAGGCTTGTTAACCAGTATGCTGAGCTCTAGGTGGAACTATTCCTACACATATGAAAATTATTTATTCTCTTGGTGCTATCACTTATGTACTCCAGGCTGTTGAATTTTTCAAAGCTAATAATATATTTGCCTGTAAAGCTAAGTCTGTCTGTTTGTGGGTAGTGTTATATGAAAGATATGAAGCAGGGCTCAGCTGGGCATTTCATTAGAAAGAAAAGATGGCAAAACATGTCTGTACTTTACCTGTTTGGATTGATCTAACAATGATCAGTGCAGATGAGGTCCTGGAGCATGGAGATGGTCCTGGTTGCTGGAGATGGCACCTGCTTGCCTGAAAACATACAAAAAATTGATGCAAGGAAATAGACTCAAGAATACATGGAAGCTATTCAAGTGCATAACTACCATTAATGGTAGTATGGAAATTAGTATTGTCCAGTGAGGGCTTTCACGTCTAATTCTCAAACCCAGATGGGACTCATTTAAGCACTGGCTGAAGATTGAACCCATGCTGTCCTAAACGGAGGTACTTGCTTAATTTTCTCTAAGCATTTCGAAGTAGCTGGTGGGTTGTGTTTTGTTTTTTTTTAATTTATTTTAAAAAAGAAATTATCATTATTATTGTTATTATTATTACTTTGTGTGTTTTCTTTATTTGCTTTTGTTTGGTTGTTTTTTGGTAGTTTAGGTTACAGATGAGACCATATTACTGTGCAAAAGGTTTTCCAGATAGACCTCGCTACATCCTTTGAGATGAATGACTTACTGTGTGCTTTCTTTTGTACTGTAAATCACTTGCAAACAACTGCAGTTCATACACTGGTCTCCTTTATGAATCTATGGCATTTTTATCATTTTTTTTCCTGGGTTCTGACCGTATCTATAGACCTGGTGTTAACTACTTCATACTCCCCATTGAACAATATATTAAAATATCATGGAAATAAATTAAAATATCATGGAAATGTGAATGTATTTCTGATGTGTATCACTCAAGTTAACATGCATGTAGCTTGGGGAAATTCAGAGCTGTCTTGACTAACGAATTAATTGGTATCTTACTACTGGCGGACACCAAGATATGTAACGAAGCTCAGAGAGGAAAATAACTTTCTGTACTGCTTGTAGCACAAGTCAAAGTCAAACAACAGGGAACCAAGAAAAAATGTCCTGCAGAACTCATCCTCTCTTCCAAATGACTCCAGCTCCCTCATGCGAGTATGTTCCACAGTACTTCATTTTTATCCTCCTGATACAGTTGGAGATCTTCTTTAATGCTATTATCTTGTTAGTGGATAAGCAAAGTGTTTTTCCTAGCCTCATATAAATAACAGCAAAGCAGGGCATAGAGCCCACATTTGCATATATATAGAAAAGATATAGTAGCCTCAGAGGACTCTTCCCGCGCAGCTTGGTACAACAACCACCATATTTAAGAAACTAGAACATGAGGTAGGAAAGAGATTGAAGCAGACAGGATGACATTTTGCTTTTCTGAAATCCGTGAATGATTTTTGCTATACTGTAAAGGGCACAGGTTCTTATTTACACTGATGGTATACTGAGTTCACTGAACATAAACCTACAACACATTTTTGCGTGCTCTTCAGTGGTCACTTCTGGCTGTCAAAATATTTCAAAACTCAAGTATTTTTGTGTCTTCAAAAGTATTGCTTTATTTCCCTCCAGTGGCATGGAAGAGCACTGAAAGGGCCAGGAAAACACACCTGATTAACGTGTCACTCAGAGGCCGGTGCCACCAGGGGAATTTTTGTGGTTTTTTTGATCATGAGGAGATTTACGGGGCACTGGGCCTGTTGTCAACAGAGTTCAGCTGTCTCAATGAGGGAAGAG